>JAHRHZ010000251.1:2745846-2767849 GCA_024137785.1 Ginglymostoma cirratum
TAGAAGCATGGGGCTGGATGAACACAGCAGGTCAAGCAGCATCATAGCCTGCTCCTATGATGCTGCTTGACCTGCTGTGTTCATCCAGCCCCATGCTTGTTATCTCGGATTCTCCAGCATCTGCAGTACCTTTTATCTCTGGTCCTATTAGAATATTAGAGGTTTTTATGAGATCCCCTGTCATTCTTCTAAACTTTAACAAATACAATCCTAACTAAGTCCTAACCAACTCCATCTCCTCCAATCTCAGTCCTGCCATCCTAGGAATCAATTTGGTAAACCTTCGCTGCACTTCCACTATAGTGAAAACATCCTCCCTAAAATGAAGAGACCAATCCTGCACAAAATATTTCAGGTATGGCCTCACCAATGCCTGTATAACTGCAGCAAGATATCCTTGTTTCTGTACTACGAAGGCCAAGATACTGTCTGCTGCACCTGCATGTTTACTTTCAGCGACTAGTGTGTGAGGACATCCAGGTGTTGTTAAATATTCCTCTTTCTCAGTATGCAGCCATCCAAATAATAACGTGCCTTCTTATTTTTGCTAGCAAAGTAGATAATCTCGCATTTATCCATGTTATACTGCATTGGCCATGCATTTATCCACTCACTCAGGCTGTCCAAATCATACTGCAATATCTCTTCAGTGTCCTCACAGCTCACCCTTCTACTTAACTTTGTGTTATCTGCAAATTTTGAGATAATACATTTAGTTCCCTCATCTAAATCATTAACATATATTGTGAATAGCTGGATCTTTGCAATACCCTAATAGTCACTGCCTGCCATTCAGAAAAAGACACGTTTATTCCTACTCTTTGTTTCCTACTGCTAACCAATTTTCTATCTACCTCAATGCACTGCCCCAATCTCAAGCACTTCAATTTTACACAATTATCTCTTATATATGACTTATTTTTTAAAGCCTTCTGCAAGTTCAAACCACAGCCACTGACTCCTTGATCAACTGGTTATATCCTCAAAGAATTCCAGGAGATTTGTCAAGCATGATTTCCCTTTTGTAAATCCATGCTGAGTGTGTCTGGTTCTACCAGTGTTTTCATAGATCATAGAATCATCACAGTGTGGAAACAGGCCATTCAGCCCAACTAGTCCACACGGTCCCTCTGAAGAGCATCCCACCCCGACTCATTTCCCTACCCCTGCATTTCCCCATGTCTAACCCACCTAAACTAAACATTCCTGGACACAACAGGCAATTTAGTACGGACAATCCATCTAACCTGCACATCTTAGGACTGTGGGAGGAAACCAGAGCACCCGGAGGAAACTCACAGACACAGGGAGAACGTGCAAACTCCACACAGACAGATGCCAGAGGGTGAAATTGGCCTGTGGTGCTGTGAGGCAGCAGTGCTAATCACTGAGCCACCGGGCCATATGTCTCCAAGCACTCTGCTATATCATCCTTGATAATGATTTTGAGCATCTTCTCCACTACTGATGTTAGACTCACTGGTACACAATTGCTTGTTTTCTCTCTAATTTTCTTTTTACATTGAGGAGTTATATTAGCCATTCCAATCCATTGGAACTGTTCTGGAATCTAAAGAATCTTGGAAGATGACCACAACGAATCAATTATTTCTAAGGCCATTTCCTTAGATACTCTGGGGCCAAGTAAACTGCACTTTCTTAATTACAAGGTGCTGGTAAGACCACATCTGGAGTATTGTGACCAGTTTATTATCTGCTTATTTAAGGAAATACATCATTTCATTGGACACAGGTTCAGATAAGGTTTTCCCAGCAGGAGAAGGGTCTCTGGACCCAAGACATTAACCCTTTTTCTCTCTCCATAGGTGCTGCCAGACTGCTGAGTTGTTCCAGCAATTCTGTTTTTGTTTCAGATTTCCAGCATCTACAGTTCCACGGAGGGATTGGTTTATGAGGAAAGGCTAAACAGGTTGGCACTCCACTCAGTGGAGGTTAGAAGAATGAGAGTTAATTTTATAGAAACACATAGGATTCTTAAGGGTCTTGACATGGTAAATGCTAAGAGATGATGTTTCCCCTCATGGAATAATCTTGGACCAGAAGGCATAATCTCAGAATTTAGGGGCCTTGATTTAAGAATGAGATAAGGAGGAATTTCTTCTCAAACGGTTGAGAGTCTTTGGAACTCCTTGTCACAGAGAACTGTGGGGCAGAGTCCTCATCATATTTAAAGCTGAGAAAGAGAGATTCATGATCAGCGGCAGAATCAAGGTTTCTGGTAAAAGAAAAAGAAAGAGGACATGAGGAATATCAGATCAGCCATGATCCCAATGAATGGCAGAGCAAGCTCGAGGGGCCAAATGGCCTGCTTCTGTTCCTACTTACAAAGGTCTTATGGTCACATGCCCCCAACACCCATTTAATTTAAAACCCCTCTACTTTCTTGTGTCTTGTTAGAATATCAGCACCTGTATGGTTATGATATAAACCATCCCAGGTGCACAGATCTCACTTTCTCCAGTATTTATACCAATGCCTCATGAATCAGAATCCACATCTCCCACACCAGTCTTTGAATCATATATATTCATCTCTCTAATCTGATTTGCCCTATGTCAATCTGCAATGGTTCAGGTAATAATTCAGAGATTATAACCTTGAAGACTCAGCTTCTTAATTTGACACCTAATTTGGATATGCAAAACTTCTTTCATTATGTTGGCTATGTCATCAATAACCACATTTACAATGATAACCTGATCCTTCCCTTCCCACTAAGTTCCTCAGAGCAGGTATCCCAAATCCTAGCACTGGACTGGCAACACAACATTCTGGACTCTCACTATTTTCTGGAAAGATGGTGTCAACCCTTCCTCACCCTACTGTCTTCTACTACCACTGTATTCCCTTTTGCTGTCCCCCCTTAAATCATTTTCTGTACCACAGTGCAATGGTCAGTTAGCTCACCCACACCAAATCCTCACTTCATCCAAACAAGCTAAAAAAACTCACAACACTTATACAATTACAAATGTTTAGGCTTCTGCACCCTGGGTCCCCACACTACTTCACTCAGTCACAGATAGCAGGAACTGCTAGAGAATCTGCGATAACAAAGTGTAGAGCTGGATGAACACAGCAGGCCAAGCAGCATCAGAGGAGCAGGAAAGCTGACATTTTGGGTCTGGACCCTTCTTCAGTCACACTCTTCTTTCTTTGACCATTGACCAAACCAGAATACTCTGCCCTGAGGGCTGTGACTGCCTGCTGGATTGAAATGTCCAAATAATTTCCTTCCCACAATGTCAGCAATTCAGCCTGTAGTTCACACTCTGAGCAAGAGCTACTCATTTGCAAAAATGTATTGCAGACATGTTTGTCTTGCATCATGCTGAAATCCAGAAGCGCCTACATTCTGCAATCACAACACTTTACCCTCCTTGTCAAGTCAAATGCGTTTTAGTAAATTACGTAATTACTTTATTATATTATTTTCCTTTTCAAATACATTTTATTAATCTAAACACTAGTTGCTGTACTATTTTAAACTTTAGCAAACAAATTGATCTTAGTTTGTTCAACTCTTACTCAAGTGACAAGATATTTAAGAGAGATAAAATTTCTAAATTTCCCATTTTCCAACAATGTAATGTTTAACACACTTTCGAACAATAACTTAAAAGATCATATAAGACATCACAAACCACTTTATTTATTGTAACAGCTTCCGGTTTTAATAATTACTTCAAATACTAATTACTCCAGGGTGGCACAGTGGCTCAGTGGGTAGCACTGTTGCCTCAGAACACCAGAGACCTGGGATTGATTCCACTTTTGGGTGACTGTCTGTGTGGAGTTTTCACATTCTCCCCGTGCCTGTGTAGTTTCTTCCCACAGTCCAAAGATGTGCAGGTTAGGGGGAGTGGCCATGCTAAATTGCCCACAGTGTCTAGGAATGTGTGGATTAGCCACGGGAAATGGAGGGATAGGGTAGGGGGCTGGGTCTGAGTGGGATGCTTTTCAGAGGGTAGGTGTGGACTTGATGGGCTGAATGGCCTGTTTCCGCACTGCATGGATTCTATGATTCTAATTGACATTCCCTGGATTCAGGTGAAACAGAAAATATTCACCAGCCAATAACTTACCTCCTCTCCTCTAATATCACACTTGAATTGAATCATTTATTGTCACATGTATTCAAAATAAAATAGTGAAAAGTGTGTACTGTCACTGTACATAGGTGCCATTCACGTTAACTTAGAATAAAAAAGAGATAACTTAAAGACAGAGTCCAACTATTCCTTCTCCACTGCTACAATCCCGCTTTGGGCTTCCCAGCTCACGCCATGATGCAGCCAGAGTCCACTCTGGGCTTCCCACCCCATGCCACACTGCTGCCGGTAGCCACTTCGATCTCATTTTCCAATCATGTGCTCTCCTCTTTCCCCATATACTCAGTTTCTGTATCTTTGGGCAGATCCAGTCTTTCAAGAGTATCCTGTCTCTAATTTTCAGCCCAGCTATATTCTTCTGTCTCCATTTCTACTGATATTTTGTCATGGGCCTCAGTAAATATCAATACGAAGTACATATTGTCTCCTAACCTTGGTCAGAGCTCTAAGCATTTCTTTCCTTCTTTGTCCCTAATATTATCTACTTTGTCTCATACTAACCACTTATTCACACATGGCATAAGAATCTTGAGATCCATTTAATGTTGATTGTCATCACAAACATCTTAATTTGCTTCATCAGTGTCCTTCCCTCCATAATAAGGCTAGAGGTGGGGATGTTCATTGATGATTTTGTAACGTTCTGTACCATTTGTAACTCCTTAGTTGCTGAAGCAGGCCATGTCTAAACACAAGAAAACCTGGACAACATCCAGGTTTGGAACGACAAATGGCAAGTGACATTCATGGCAGGCAACAATCATCTCCAACAAAAAAAAAATCTAACCATCACCCCTTAACATTCAATGACATTACTTTCTCTTGCAGGCATTTGATGGAATACTCACCACTTGCCTGGTTGAATGCAGATCCAACAACTCAAAAATACACTTGACACCATTTAGGGCAAAGTAGCCCATCTGATTGTCACCACATCCATTAATATTCATCCCGTCTACCTCAATAACAAGATGCACTACAGAAATTCATAAATGATCCTTAAACAATATATTCTCTCCCCCTATTTATTTCAGAACCCTCTTCCCCTCCTCCATTTCTGATGAAGGGTCTAGGCCCAAAACGTCAAGCTTTCCAGCTCCTATGATGCTGCTTGGCCTGCTGTGTTCATCCAGCTCCACACCTTGTTATCTCTTATTCTAAATCCACAACTACTTCCAGCTAGAAGGGCAAGTGAAGCAGATACACAGGAACACCATCAGCTTGAAGCCGCTCATATCCAGACTGAGAAATACATCACCGTTCCTTCAGTATCACCCCAATCAAAAACAAGAGCAACAATTAACAATTGATATGTCAACATAAAGACACCATTGTGATGTTCATACTAATCTGAGTCTAGAATAAATTAAGTTATAGTATATCTCCATGCAACTGAACTTTTGATGCTGTGAATACCAGGGCTGATTTTGCCAACATGCACAGAACTATGATTGCACTCTGATGAACCACATTCATTGGGAAACCATAGGTTTACTGTGCATTCCTTTCCTTCCATTTAAGTGACTCATGTTGTCTCCAATTATGCTGTCACTAATTACCCCTATCATTGGGAGAGCCAAATCAAGGAATCAGCCATTTAATTAAATCCTTAATTTCCAATTGGATTCTTGTCGAATATTTTGTTTTTCATAATTCTTCAGCTTTTAAATACAACTTAAAGAGTACAGATTAAAGTCAATAAGGTGACACGTATTGACTTTGCAATGGCAAAATGATTTAGACAATTCAGCTACTTAAAACAAGACAGCCATACTTATTACAACAAGCATTTCTATCAGAATTATCAATGATGTTAATGTGTAATTGAAATATAAATAACAATAATGCCTAAAGATTTTGAAATTGAATCCCAATAGTGCTTTGCTGTCAGGCATCATGCATAAAATTTGCCACATGAAACAATGAACACATCCCCATAGTGAGGTTTAATAGAGTTGAAAACAAACACTTGTTGTAGGATACTGCTCTACTTCACAGATGAGAACGGGTACTTGAAAGGGGAATGCAAACCACAGAAGTGGAACTGAATGTCGAAGCTCAGGAGGAAAATAAGTTTTCAAGAGGAAGATAAGGTCACTGTACTGCCGTTGGATAAAGGATCCTTGAGGTCCACTTTGGAAAGACACAAGATTTCCATAATTACAAACTGAAATAGACCAAGACAAATGTAGCAATTGCCTTTGACAAAATCCATACAACTGTCTGCCCCGGGCAACCCATTGTCTCTGCCTGCTCCTGCCCTACTGAACTTATCTCCACCTTATCTTGACTCTGTTTTCTCCCCCCGATCCAGAATCTCCTCACCAACATCCAGGACAACACCCACGCCCTCCACCTCCTCCAAGACTTCCAATTCCCTGGTCCCACCCCTTTGTCTTCACTATGGACATCCAATCCCTGTACACTTGTATTCCCCATTGGATGGCCTAAAAGCCCTTCGCTTCTTCCTCTGCCGCAGGTCCAAACAGTGCCCCTCCACCAACACTCTCATGCACTTAACTGAACTCGTCCTTACCCTCAACAACTTCTGCTTTAATTCCTCCCACTTCCTACAGACTAAGGGGGTGGCCAGGGGCACCGCATGTGCCCAAGCTATGGAGGCCTCTTTGTAGGATACGTGGAACAGTCCCTCTTCCACTGTTACACTGGCATTATCCCCCACCTCTTCCTCCGCTACAGTGATGACTGTATCAGCACTGCCTCATGCTCCCACGAGGAGTTTGAACAGTTCATCAACTTTACTAACACATTTCACACCAACCTCAAATTCAACTGGACCATCTCCAATACCCCTCTCTCCTTCCTAGACCTGTCTGACTCCATCTCTGGTAACCATCTTGAAACTGACATCGATTCAAACCCACTCATTCCCACAGCTGCCTGGACTACACCTCCTCTCACCCATCTTCCTGCAAGAATGTGATCCCCTACTCCCAATTCCTCCACATCCACCGCGTCTGCTCCGAAGATGCAGCATTCCACTCCCGCACATCCCAAATGTCCCCCTATTTCAAGGATTGTAACTTCCCCGCCTCCAGTGATCAAAAATGCCCACAACCGCATTTCTTGCATTTCCTGCACTTCTACCCTCACATCCCGTCCCCCAACAAAAATAAAGACAGAATCCCCCTTATCCTCGCATATCACCCCACCAACCTCCACATCCAAAGTATCATTCTGTGCCACTTCTGTCACCTACAATCGGACTCCACAACCAAAGAGATATTTCCCTCCCCACCCCATCTGCCTTTCGAAGAGACTGCTGTCTCGCGACTCCCTCATCTGCTCCACACTCCCCACTAACCCCACCACACCCGGCACCTCTTCCTGCAACCGCAGGAAGTGCTACACCTGCCCCTACACCTCCTCCCTCACCTCCACTCAACATACAAAACATACCATCCACATTAGACAGGGGTTCACTTGCATATCCGTCAACTTGGTCTACTGCATCCGTTGCTCCTTCTTGGCACAGGTGAAACCAAGCATAGAGTCAGAGATCACTTTAGCAGAATATCTGCACTCTGTATGCAACAAACAACACCACCTTCTGGTTGCCAACCATTTTAACTCCCCCTCTCACTCCCTGCATGACATGTCCATCCTGGGCCTTCTCCAGTGTCACAATGACACCACTCACAAACTGGAGGAGCAGCACCTCATATTCCCAACTTGGGAGCCTACAGTCCAATGGCCTAAACATGGAATTTGCCAGTTTTAAAATCTCCCCACCCCCGGCCTCATCCCATGACCAACCCTTCTTCTCATCCCCACCTCCCTGACTCGACATAATCCTTCCATTCTTCACTCCCACCTATCCGCCCCTCCCACCCCACTGACCATTCCCCACCACTACCCAACTGCATTCACCTATCACCATCCCACCTACCTTCCCCAGCCCCACCCCTTCTCTCTCTATTTATTTCATACATTCAAAACTGAATACACTCAACTCAGGGACAGTAAGAACTGCAATTGCTGGAGTCAGAGATAACATAGTGTGGAGCTGGAGAAGCACAGCGGGCCAAGGGGCATCAGTGGAGCAGGAAAGTTGATGTTTCAGGTCAGGACCCTTCTTCAGAAATAGGGAGGGGGAAGGGAGCTCAGAAATAAATACAGAGAGGAGGGGTGGGGCCGGGGAAGGTAGGTGGGATGGTGATAACTGAGTACTGCTAGGCAGTGGTGGGAATTGGTCATTGGAGATGGGAGGAGCGGATAGGTGGAATTTATCATATTCCACCGCGGGAGCCTACAGCGCAATAGCCTAAACATGGACTTTACCAGTTTCAAAATCTCCCCACCCCCGACATCATACCATGACCAACTCTCCCTCTCATCCCCACCTCCTTGACCCGACACAACCCTTCCATCTTCTATCCCACCTATCCGTACTTCTCCAGCTCCACACTATGTTATCTCTGACTCCAGCAATTGCAGTTCTTACTATCCCTGAGTCATGAGCGTGTTCAGTTTTGAATGTATGCAAACTTATTTTGACCACACCAGGACAAAATATGCTTATTTCATTAAAAATAATTCACTTAATTTTATGAACTACTGAGCAACTAGTGATTATAATCTACTTGGGTATTCAAAAGGCATCAGATACACAGATGAAAGTAAGAAAATAACTTCAGGTTCGTATAATTAATGTAAAATTAGTTAATTGGATTGAACAGTTATTTAAATAAAGGAAAACTTCAATATTTAGCTTGGTTATGTTATGTTTCTTAATTAATTGAAAGGTCTCAAATGAAATCTTCTGTAAAATAACTCACTAATGTACTCCCACAAGAAAGAACAAGCTGTCCAGCATGCTGCAAGCTACAAGTGCCTCTGAAGAAATGACTGAGCAATATTATTTGAAAAATATCCTGACAAAATTGATTGTTGTTCTAAAGGCTTGTACTGCTGAGCAAGCTACGCCTAGAGTCAAGCAGTTCCAGTTCATCTAGAACATAGAAGAGTACAGCACAGTACAGGCCCTCTGGCCCACAATGTTGTGCCAACCTATTATTCTACTCTAAGATCTAACTATCCTGCATACCCTACATTTTACTATCATCCATGTGCCTATCCAAGAGTCGCTTAAAAGTCTCTAACGTATCTGACTTCAGTACCACTGCCAGAAGGGCATTCCAC
The DNA here is from genome assembly GCA_024137785.1 of Ginglymostoma cirratum. Lineage (NCBI taxonomy): Eukaryota > Metazoa > Chordata > Chondrichthyes > Orectolobiformes > Ginglymostomatidae > Ginglymostoma > Ginglymostoma cirratum. The sequence continues at coordinate 2,755,143 of JAHRHZ010000251.1, forward strand.
GCACCCACCACTCTCTGTGTAATGGACCTACCTCTAACATCTCTGCTATACCTTCCTCCAATCTCCTTAAAAGTATGCCCCCTCATAATAGTCATTTCCGCTTTGGGAAAAAGTTTCTGGCTATCCACTCTATCTATGCCTTTCATCATCTTCGACACGTCTACCAAATCACCTCACATCCTTCTTCGCTCCAATGAGAAAAGCCCTAGCTCCCTCAACCTTTCCTCATAAGACCTGCCCTCCAGTCCAGGCAGCATCCTGGTAAATCTCCTCTACACCCTCTCTAAAGCTTCCACATCTTTCCTATAATGAGGTGACCAGAACTGAACACAATATTCTAAGTGTGGTCTAACCAGAATTTTATAGAGCTGCAGCATAACCTCGTGGCTCTTAAACTCAATTCCCCTGCCAATGAAAGCCAACACAACATACGCCTTCTTAACAACTTGATCAACTTGGGTAGCAACTTTGAGGGATCAATGGATGTGGACCCCAAGATCCCTCTGTTCCTCCACACTGCCAAGGATCCTGCCATTAACCCTGTTTTCTGCATTCAAATTCAACCTTCCAAAATGAATCACTTCACCCTTTTCTGGGTTGAATTCCATCTGCCACTACTTTGCCCAGCTCTGCATCCTGTCAATGTCTCGTTGCAACCTACAAGACCCCTCCACACTATCCACAACTCCACCAACCTTCATGTCATCGGCACACTTACTAACCCACCCTTCCACTTCCTCATCCAAGTCATTTATACAGGTCACAAAGACCAGAGGTCCCAGAACAGATCCCTGCAGAACACCACTGGTCACCGAGCTCCAGGCTGAATACTTTCCATCTACTACCACCCTCTGTCTTCTATTGGACAGCCAATTCTGCATCTAAATTTCCCTGAATACCATGCCTCCTTACTTTCTGAATAAGCCTACCATGGAAAACCTTATCAAATGCCTTGCTAAAATCCACGTTCACCACATCCACTGTTCTACCGTCAATGTGTTTTGTCACATCCTCAAAGAATTCAATAAGGCTTGTGAGGCATGACTTGCCCCTCACAAGGCCATGCTGACTATTTCTAATCAAACTGTGCTTTTCCAAATAATCATAAATACGATCTCTCAGAATTCTCTCCAATAATTTGCCCACCACAGAAGACTGACTGACTGATCTGTAATTCCCAGGATTATTCCTATTCCCTTTCTTGAACAAGGGAATAACATTTGCCACCCTCCAATCATCTGGAGTAGACAGTGAAGATGCAAAGATCATCGCCAGAGGCACAGCAATCTCTTCCCTCGCTTCCAATAGCAACCTTGAGTATATCACATCAGGCCCAGGGGACTTATCTATCCTCATGTTTTTCAAAATTTCTAGCCAATCCCCCTTCTTAACATCAAACTGTTCAAGCAGATCAGCCTTTTGTCACTCCGTCCTCACAAACGTCAAGGTCCCTCTCACTGGTGAATACTGAAGCGAAGTATTCATTAAGGACCTCACCTACCTCCTCCAACTCCACGCACAAGTTCCCTCCACTATCCCTGTTTGGTCCTCCCTTCACTCTGGCCATTCTCTTGTTCCTCACATAAGAATAGAACGCCTTGGGGTTTTCCTTAATCCTACCCACCAAGGCTTTTGCATACCCCCTTCTAGCTCTCCTCAGTCCATTCTTCAGTTCCTTCCTGGCTACCTTGTATCCCTTTTCATAGATTTCATAGAATCCCTACAGTGTGGAAACAGGCCATTCGGCCCAACAAATCCACCCCACCTCTCCAAAGAGCATCCCACCTTGACTCATTCCCCTACCCCTGCATTTCCCCATGTCTTTCCCGAACATCGCTGGACACTATGGGCAATTTAGCATGGCCAGTCCATCTGGCCTGTACATCTTTGGACTGTGCGTGGAAACCGGAGCACCCAGAGGAAACCCACGCAGACACAGGGAGAATATGCAAACTCCACACTGACAGTCGACCAAGGTTGGAATTGAACCTGGGTCCCTGGCGCTGTGAGGCAGTAGTGCTAACCACTGAGCCCTCTAGAACCTTGTCCGATCATTGCTTCCTTAACCTTAAGTGAGCTTCCCTCTTCCTCTTGACTAGATGTTTCACATGTATTGTCATTCAAGGTTCCTTCACCTTACCATCCCTTCCTTGCCTCAGTGGGACAAACCTATCTAGCACTCACAGCAACTGCTCCCTAAACAACCTCCACATTTCTGTCGTACATTTCCATCAGAACATCTGTTCCTAATTTATGCTCCGCAGCTCTTGCCTCATAGCATTGTAATTCCCCCTCCCCCAATTGAATACTTTCACATGCCGTCTGCTCCTATCCCTCTTCATGACTATAGTAAAGGTCAGGGAGTTGTGATCACTATCACCAAAATGCTCTTCCACCAAGAGATGTGACATGTGGCCTGGTTCGTTGCCAAGCACAAGATCCAATATGGCCTCCCCTCTAGTCAGCCTATCTACATATTGAGTCAGAAATCCTTCCTGGACATACCTGACAAAATCTGCTCCATCCAAACTATTTGCACTTCAGAGGTTTCAGTCTGTATTAGGGAAGGGCGGCACGGTGGCTCAGTAGTTAGCACTGCAGCCTCACTGCGCCAGGGTCCTGGGTTTGATTCCAGCTCCAGGTGACTGTGCGGAGTTTGCACAATCTCCCTGTGTCTGGGTGGGTTTCCTCCGGGTGCTCCAGTTTCCTCCCACAGTCCAAAGATGTGCAGGCTAGGTGGATTGGCCATGCTAAATTGCCTATAGTGTTCATGGGTGTGTGGGTTATAGGGGGATGGGTCTGGGTGGGATGTTCCAAGGGTCAGTGTGGACTTGTTGGGCCGAAGGGCCTGCTACCACACTGTAGGGATTCTAATAGGAAGAAGGAAAGACTGACAGTTAAGAGCCCCAGAGCGTTTTTCTAATAGGAAGTTGAAGTCTCCCATGAATACAACCCTATTACTTCTGCATCTTTCTAAAATCTGTCTCCCAATCTGTTCCTCAGTGTCTCTGTTGCTACTGGGGGTCTATAGAAAACTCCCAATAAAGTGGCTGCTCCTTTAGTTTTTCTGACTTCCACCCAGACTGACAATAGGAGACAAACCCTCCTCAATGACCTTTCCTTTCTACAGCTGTGATACCATCCCTGATTAGCAATGCCACTTCCCCCACCTCTTTTATCACCCTCCCTATTTCTTTTGAAATGACTAAACCCCGGAACATCCAACAATCGCTCCTGCCCGTGTTATCCAAGTCTCCGTAATGGCCACAGCATCATAGCTCCAAACACTGATCCATGCCCTAAGTTCATCACCCTTATTCCTGACACTTCTTGCGTTAAAATAGACACACTTCAACCCATCACACTGACTGCAACTTTGCCCTATTAACTGTCTATCCTTCCTCACAGACTCTCTGCATGCTGTAGCTGCCTGTACACCAGCTACCCCATCCTCTGATCTGTAGCTCCGTTCCCATTCCCCTGCCAAACTAGTTTACACCCTCTCAAAGAGCTCTAGCAAACCTTCCCCCAAGGATATTGGTCCCCCTCCAGTTCAGGTGCAAGCCGTCCTTCTTCTGCAGGTCCCACCTTCCCCAGAAGGTATCTCAATGATCCACATATCTGAAGCCCTCCCTCCTACAACAGCTCTTTAGCCACGTGTTCAGCTGTACTCGCCGTCTACTCCGAGCTTCACTAACCCGTGGCACCGGTAATTATGCTGAGATTACTACTCTGCTCGTCCTGCCTTTTAGCTTCCAACCTAATCTCTGTATTCACTTTTCAGGTCCTCATCCCTTTTCCTAGCTATGTCATTGGTACTGATGTGTACCGTGACTTCTGGCTGCTCTCCCTCCCGTTAAGAATCCTGTAGGCTCGATCCAAGACATCCCTGACCCTTACACCCAGGAGGCAACGTACCATCCTGGAGTCTCGCTCTGTACCACAGAATCTCCTGTCTGTTCCCCTAACCATTGAATGTCCTATCACTAGTGCTCTCCTATTCTCCCCCAATCCATTCTGAGCCACAGAGCCAGGCTCAATGCCAGAGACCTGGCCACTATGGCTTTCTCCGGTCGGTACCACCCCTCACAACAGTATCCAAAGCAGTATACTTATAATTGAGGGGGATGGCCACAGGAGATCCCTGCATTGTCTGCTTATTCCCTTTCCCTCTCCTGACAGTCATCCAGCTAGCTTTATCCAGTACCTTGGGTGCGACAACCTCTTCTTTCTATCACCCCCTCAGCCTCCTGAATCATCCAGCTTCAGCTCCAGTTCCCTAACGCAGTCTGTGAGAAGCTGGAATTGGGTGAACTTCTCACAGGTGAAGTCAGAAGGAACACTAGTGTTTACCCTTACCTCCTACATCCTACAAGTGGAACATGCAACTGCCCTAGCTTCCATCCCCTCTGCTCTAAATTGCCAAAAGAGATTAAAAAAAAGCTTACCTTACTGACCTTCCACATTGTCTTTTTTTTAGTTAGAGGAGGATGGTTGGGATTCACTACACGTGTAATGTTTTGGGTTTAGCCAATGCCAAAATACATATTAGCTCACTTACCCGGCTGCCCTCTGACTCAGACTCTCACCACTCCTGCCGCTGAACTAGAGGCTGCTGTTTCATGAGGCAAGTTTTTTATAAGGAAATCTTATCTTCCCAGCTGTCCCTTGGCTCACGTTGTCACCATTTCTGGAACATCTCTCATCTAGAACACTATTTAACAATGAGGAGAGTTCTCCAGGAAGATTCTGTCTACAAAAGGCACGAAAATCTAACCCAACCAATGACTGCACTCTCGATCAATTCACAATTTTCAGCAAAGCAATGGATGATGTCCTTGTTAGTGCTAAAAAATAACACATATTCAATAAAATCCAGCTCACGGATTTTCAGTTTTGCTTCCTGACTCTGTGGGTAGCATTTGTCTCCTGATCTCATTACAGATATGGTCAAATGAGCTAAAATTTAGAGCTGAAGTGAGAATGATAGAGTTATAGAGGTGTACCATTAAGAAACAAACCCTTCAGTCCAACTCGCTCATGCTGACCAGATATTCTATATTAATCTAATTCCATTCGCCAGCATCTGGCCCATATCCCTTTAAACCCTGCCCTATTCATATACACGTTCAGATGCCTTTTAAATGTTGTAATTGTGCCATCCTTGGAGACGGCCCTGACAACATTCTGGCAATAGTACTGAAGACATGTGCTCCAGAACTTGCCACTTCTCCAGCCAAGCTGTTCCACTGCAGTTACAAAACTGGCATCTACCTGACAATATGGAAAATTGCCCAGCTACGTCCTACACAGAAAAGTCAGGACAAATCCAACGTGGCCAATTACTGCCCCATCAGTCTACTCTGCATCATCAGTAAAGTGATGGAAGGTGTCATCAACAGTGTTATCAAGGAGCACCTGCTCAACAATAACCTGCTAAGTTATGTCCAGCTTGGGTTCCACCAATGGCCACTCAGCTCCTGACCTCATTACAGCCTTGGTTCAAACATGGACAAAAGAGGAGAATTCCAGAAGTGAGGTAAGAGTGATATCCTCTGACATTAAGGCTGTATTCAACTGTGTGTGGCATCAAAGAGCCCTGGCAAAACTGGAATCAATGGGTATCAGAGGGCAAACTCTCTAGTGGTTTGAGTCATAGCTGACACAGTGGAAGGTGGTCATGGTTATTGGAGGTCAGTCATCTCAGCTCCAGGATACCTCTGCAGGAGTCCCTCAGGGTACTGCCCTGGCCCAACCACCTTCAGCTGCTTTATCAATGACCTTCCCTCCATCATAAGGTTAGAAGTGGGCACATTTACCAATAATTGCACAACATTCAACACCATTCACGACTCATCAAATACTGAAGCAGTCCATGTTCAAATGCACAAGATCTGGACAATATCCAAGCTCGAGCCAGTCGTGCTGCACAAATGTCACAGCTATGACCATCACTAATCAGAGACAATCTAAGCACCACCCCCTGACATTCAATGGTGTTACAATCACTGAATCCCACACTATCAACTTCCTGGCGGTTATCATTGACCAAAAACTCAACGGGACTCACCACATAAACACAGTGGCTTCAAGAGCAGGTGAGAGGCTAGGAATACTGCAGTTAGTAACTCACATCCTGATTCCTCAAAGCCTGTCCACCATCTACAAAGCACAAGTCAGGAGTGTGATGGAATACTCCCCACTTGCCTGGATGTAAGCAGCCCCAACACCATTCAGCATCACTTGACACCATCCAGGCCAAAGCAGCCCGCTTGACTGGCATTACATCCACAAGCATCCACTCACCCCACCACGAATGGTCACAAGCAGCAGTGTGCACCATCTATAAGATGGCAGCAGAAATTTGCCAAAGATCCTCAGACAGCATCTTCCAATCACACGACCATTTCCATTTAGAAGGACAAAAGTAGCAGATACATGAAACACCATCACCTTCAAGTTCCCCTCCTAGCCATTCACCAACCTGACTTGGAGATATATCACCATTCCTTCACGGTTGCTGGATCAAAATCCTGGAATTTGCACCCTAGTGGCATTGTGGGTCAATTCACAGCAGGTGGACGGCAGCACTTCAAGAGGACAGCTTGCCACCTCTCAAGGGCAACCAGGGATGAGCAATGAATGCTGGCTAGCCAGTGTTGCCCACATCCTTCAATGACTAAATAAACAAAAATGAATTATCAGTCCTGACTCGTTCTCAGCCTTGCTCCTGCCTGCCTTAACTATTTGACTTGCCCCATTTCTCAACCGAACCGGCCTTAGACAGATCTCTTTTCTCAATATCTCTCTGGGTCCCACCCACCCCCACTTACTCATTTAAATCTTCCCAAGTAGCTCTAGCAAATCTCCTCGCTGGTACATTCATCTCCTTCCAACTCAGGTGCATCCCATCCTTCTTATACAGGTCACTTCTACCCCAGAAGAGATTCCAATGATTCAAAAAAGTGCATCCTTCTGCCCTGCACTAGCTCCTCAGCCACATATTAATCTGCTCTATCCTCCTGTTACCATTTGCACGAGCACATGGCGCTGGGAGTAATCTGGATATTACTACCCATCAGAGGTACTTTTTAACCTCCTGCCTAATTTCCTGTATTTTTTTCCTCAGAATTTCTTCCTTTTCTCTTCCTACGTCATTGGTAATAACATGAACCTGCTGGTTATTCTCCCCTTTGAGAATGTTCCGCACCCTGTCCGAGACATCCTTGACCCCAGCACTGACAAGGCAACACACCATTCTGATGTCTCGTTGTTGGCCACAGAAATGTCTGTCCGTGCCTTTGCCTACAGAGTCCCCTATCACAGTCGATCATTGGAATTTTATGTACCCATTGTCAGAGCAGTGCCAATTTTAGTACCAAAAACCTAGCTGTCAGTGCTACATTCCTCTAAGAATCCATTACTGCCCTACATTTTCCAGTACAGCATACTTGTTTGAGATGGGGATATCCCCTGGAGACTCCTGCCCTGCCTGCCTACTTCTCCTAACTTTCCTAGAGATAGCTATGTGGTTTTTCTACCTTCCTGAAATTGCCCCCTTGATATCAAAATATTTGACTGAAAGTACATCAAGGAAACCACAGCAACTCTGAAATCAATAGAAATCAAGGATAAATCTCTTCACTGATTGGGGCCATGCCTAGTGCATAGGAAGATGATTGTGACAGGTGGAGGCCAATCATCTCAGTCCTGGGATATCGCTGCAGGAGTTCCTCAGGATAATTTCCATGGCCCAAAGCTCTCCCTCTGCTTCATCAATGGCCATCCATCTATCTTAAGGTCAGAAGTGAGAATGTTGGTTGGTACTTGCACTTAGTACCATTCACAGCTCTCTGAACACAAAAACAATTTACATCCACGCACAGCAAAAAGATTTGAATAATATTCAGGCTTGGACTGATATATAGGAAGTAATATTCATGCCACACACTACTGGGAAATGACCATCTCGCTCAAGAGAGAATCTAACCATCTCCCCAATGATATTCAATTGCTTTATCACTGCTGAGGCTCCTGCTATCAATATCACAATGTTACTATTGCTACAAAACAGGTTAGAGCTTGATCAGCACCCAGTCCACCACTGTGTTAAGTCTACTCCCTCCAAATGCACAATGGCAAAAGTGTGTACTACACACAAGATGTATTGTAATAACTCACCAAACCTCCTTCCAATCTTGAGACCATATAGAAGGGGAAGTGTAGACTACTTATTGGAACATTATTCTATGCACGCTCCCCTCCAAATCACACACCATAATGACATTGAACTATGTTACTGTACTTTCACTATCAGTAAGTCAAATTTCTGGAATTCCATTGCTAACAGCACTAGGGATATCCCTGCAGCAGTTCAAGAAGGTAGCTCACCATCACCTTTTCCATACTGGGCAGTTAGTGATCAGCAACAAATGTTTGTATTTTCAGCAATGCTCGCATCCTGCTAAAAAAAAAAGAAAGAAGCAAAGAATCACAAAAATGTCCTAATTTTGGAGAAAATATCATACGCTAAAGCTCACTAACACTGACAAACACATGGGAGATCAGTTAGCTGGTTGGTGAGGCAAAGTGATGTCAACAGCATGGGTTCAATTCCCACACCAGCTGTGGTTACCATGAAGGTCTGCCTTCTCAACTTCACACCTCATCTGAAGAGTGCTGATCCTCAAGTTAAATCACTACCAGTTATCTCTCAGACAGCAGCCTATAGTCCTCTGGAACTATGGTGACTTTATGTGTATTAACATTGAAAACCAAAGATGAAAATGATCAATGGATAGAAATCAGTCAGGAAATTAAAATCTCTGAAAACTGTGTGAATGAAACAACAACAACAACAACAATCTATTATTAACCTTTCCCTGGTTACTGAAATTAATTGCGTGATTCATCCTTTGACTCTAATGATGGTAAACATCCAACTCAAATCCTAAAACAGAAAAAACAAAGAAATGTAGATGCTGGAAATCCAAAATAAAAACAGAAATTGCTGTGGAAACTCAGGAGGTCTGGCAGCATCTTTAGGTAAAATCAATACAGGGTGGGGCTGGAGGAGCACAACAGGTCAGGCAGCATCAGAAGAGCAGGAAAGTCAATGTTTCGGGTTTATGGACTGATGAAGGGTGTAAACCCAAAACATCATATTTCCTGTTCTTCTAATGCTGCCTGACCTGCTGTGCTCCTCCAGCTCCACATGGTATTGACTCTGACTCCAGCATCTGCAGTTCTTGCTATCTCTTTAGACAAAAGCAGAGTTAGCAGATGCTGCTAGACCTGCTGAGTTTCTCCAGCAATTTCTGTTTTTGTTTCAACACAAATCCTGTTTATGTTTGACCCTCTACAAAATAAATGAATAGAATCAAAACGTTCCATTACCATTAGGAAATATGTTGAAGATTTAAGACAGGCATCGTAAAAAAATGTGAGAAAGAGAAGTTTATGCCTAGCCAGTCAGTCTGAAACTACTGACTACAGAAGATGCAGGAAGGAACTCCTTCTAATGGTCCCAGCCAAAACTCAGTAACACTGAGGTCAATCAGTGGAAGTAAGAAGACAGAAGACATCACACGATGGAGCAAATTACTGCAGATGCTGGAATCTGTGCTCAATACAAAAAAATGCTGGAAATCACAGCAGTTCAGGCAGCATCCATGGAGAGAGAGAGCAAACTAACGTTGACAATCTGATGAAGAATCATCTAGACTCAAAACATTACCTTGCTTTCCCTCCATGGACCCGCTGTGATTTCCAGCATTTTTTGCTTTCAGAAGACATATATAGGCTTTATGATCGAGGCAGGTGCAGCTGCATAACTTTCACACTAATCCTGACCTCAATTGTTCATCAATCCTAGTCCTGAATATTTTATATTTGAAAGATTGCAGTTCCTCCAACAATCTGCCTCAATTGAATCAAACTGTCATATGGCACAACAGCTGCAAATTCCTGGACCTTATCCCAAAGCTGAAGTGAAAGAATTTTGCCTAGAAAAATCTGAAAATAAATGGGTAATATTAGAAATCTGACTTGTTTCCCATTCACTACTTAAGCTCACAAACTGTTCATTTTTCTCTAGCCCCTAGCTATTGAATCCATCCTTTTCTGGCAGTGACCTAAGATTAAGGCGGCCTGTTTACAATCTTGATGTCACATTTAATCCTGAGATGAGCTTTCAATCTCATGCTTAGGCCATCACTTAGTCTATAGCTCATTTGATGCTGACATCTGTAAAGGATTAATGCTGAAGCGCACCTTAAGCATCAACCACTATGGTGTCATCTGGGCAAGGTGGGAGAACAGCGTTGGATCTCAATTTAGCAGGTCGCTTAACCTTCATGGAAAAGCTGTCTGAACTCCACTAAACATGACTTTCTGACCTTTGTTAAAAAGTACCAAGTTATCTTCTTAGAATTAAAAATTATAATCTGTTTATCTCCTTTACTTTAAACTCCAAATTGCCAGATGAAAATATAATATAAACCTTTATCACAAATGTAACTCCTATGAGAGGAGTGGGAATAGTGTAACCTCCAGGCAGTCAACATCACTTAGAGGAGCAGACAAGAACAGGACTCAAGGCAAGCAGTCAGAGGCAGAGCGAGATTCATTGGAGCTGCTTGGATTTGGCTTTTGCTCTGCTACAGAGCAAGAAGCTAGCAGTTCGTTGAGTCTCTGATAAGTGGCAAAGGTCTTTTCAATTCTTAAGTTTTAACATTGAATCAAATTGATGGTACGATTAATACAACATATGAACGACATAAGCGAGTGAATAATATGACTAATAAAGTAATTAAAACTCATTAAGAGTGACAGGACAGGTCAAGTGTCAAGGCTGCAGCATGTGACAGCTCCTACAGACCATTGTGATCCCAGAAAAACATAAGTGCAGTAACTATTTGAAGTTTGAACAGTTTCTAAACTTTGAGTCAGAGGCTGAACTGCAGACACTGCAATGCATCAGGAGAGGAAATTCTTTGCACCAGGAGACAGTCACACCAATTAAGACGGCATCTTCTGATTTGGTCAATGATTAGGATCAGGAGGGCATAACCCTGAGTGAAGCAATTTCAGAGGGCATGCATGTCTGCTTCGGCTTGATTGTGGGGTGAGGGTGGTTCATGGATCATAAAAGAAGAGCTCATGGGAAGAGCAACAACAAATGCTGTCGCTGTAGGGCACTGTGAGGGGATTAACATTGTCCTCTGCAGTGAAGAGTGAGAATCCAGATGGCTGTGAAATCTACCCAGAACCAGGCTTGGGACATCTGTTCAGGGCCAGAAAGGAATTTGCAGTGGGAGGGGGAGGTTCCAGTGGTCATGGCCCTATAGGCACCAATGGCATAAGTAGAACTAATAGAACAAGGAAAGAGGTATTGCATAGAGAATATGAGGAGCTAGGCTCTAAATTGAAAAGTAGAACCTCAAAGGTTATAATCTCTGTGTTATTACCTGAGCAGCATGCAAATTAGCATACGGTACATAAAATTAGAGTTGAATACGTGGCCCAAAATTGGTATGGGAGAAGTGGGTTCAGGTTCATGGGCCAGTGACACCAGGACTGGAAAGAGTGGTGGCTGTAGTACCTGGCAACTTCAACTAACTGTTAACTCCTCTGGACCTTTATGTTGGACAGCAGTCATCATCATCATCTCAGGCCAGCAACCTTCATTATCCCATCCATAGACATTGGCATCAGATCAGTGCCAGCATCACTACACCCTCATGGCTCATCTTTAACCCACTTATAATATGGTTTTGCACTTCAGCTCTACACTTTGGAGCACACCGATCCCTGTTTGGACTTTGCATCCTCAGCCAGAGCTTAAATACTCGTGGTTCTTTTATCTTGCCTTGATGTTTAGCACAAACACAAAATAAGGCAGCATGTCACAATGGTCAGCAGTGATCACTCAACGGCTGGTTATATTGCTCTGCACCACTGCATTAAGTCGATTTCACACCTAATTCAAGTGCAAGCAGAGCACACAGCAAGCACACTGCATGGGCTTTAACTAACTGACCATTTTTCAGTCCTTAGTCAGGCCAATTGAGACAGCCTTAAGTCAGAGAGTCTTGGCATAGTAAGTCAAGGGCTATCAGTCCAGGAGCTTGGAAACTATCCATCGCAGCTACCTGGGGTGATGGGGGTGAGGATATGGAACAGGGAATTTGTATTTTCACAGTCGATGGAGTGAGCGTGTCAAAGCTCCTGGCTAGAGTGTCTGAGCAATGAAGAAATACTGGATAGGTTGAGGTTGTTTTTCTTGGAGCAGAGTAGGTTAATAGAGTTGTATAAGATTGTCGGGGTAAAGATAGCATAGATAGGAAGGAACTTTTTTCCAATCAGTAATGGGGTCAATAACCAGGTATCACTGATCTAAGGTAGGAGGTAGAAGGCTAAAAGAGGTGAGGAGAATTCTTTTTAAGGGTCATGACTCACTATCTGAAAAATTTGCTGAGTCAGAAACTCTCATAATGTTCAAGCAGTAATTAGATATTTCTTTGTGTTGCCATAACATCCAGGGTGTTGGACCAAAAGCTGGAAATGAGGTTAGTGTAGTTAAACCTTTGTTGACCGGCATGGATATGATGGGCCAAATATCATCCTTCTGTGTTATAAACAGTTTTGCCTCCACTTCAGGCCCTTTGGGAAACACAGGAGTGATGATGGTGTGCCTCAGCAATTAA
>JAHRHZ010000251.1:2784087-2822544 GCA_024137785.1 Ginglymostoma cirratum
CTAACATCATCCCGCCCCCTTGACCTGTCCGTCCTCCCTGGACTGACCTATCTCCTCCCTACCCCCCTACCTACACTCACCTTTACTGGCTCCATCCCCGCCTCTTCGACTTGTCTGCCTCCTCTCCACCTATCCTCTCCTCTATCCATCCTCTATCCGCCTCCCCCTCTCTCCCTATTTATTTCAGAACCCTCTTCCCCTCCCCCATTTCTGATGAAGGGTTTAGGCCCGAAACGTCAAGTTTTCCTGCTCCTATGATGCTGCTTGACCTGCTGTGTTCATCCAGCCCCATGCTTGTTATCTCGGATTCTCCAGCATCTGCAGTACCTTTTTATCTCTGATGTTATAACTGGGGCAAGTTAAGTAGTTACCTAACACTTGGCAGCTAACATTGTGGAGGGGAAAAAAGCAATTTTTACAATTAAGTGGTGATTTTACTGAACCATCCAATACACCTCTGAAATATAGACATCAACAATAGAATCAAAGGCAGTGGTCATATGTTGCATCCATCATCTGGAAGCCTCAAACCAACACTCCAAAGTTAAAAATAAAACTAAACCACTTAGCTCATATTTGCAGAGTCAGTAAGACTGAAGCAATTTAAAAATGGTTGGCCAGTCCAGTTTCAAAGTTTACTGTCCCCATTCATTGTATCTCCAATTTTCACATATGAAAACCCATACCCTGCATTCCTAACCTGGCTGACTCATTGCAGGTGTAGGCACAGTTGCTGCGGATTCAACTTCTCCGTGATGTGGTTCATGGTCTCTCAAAGGAGTCATCAACCATAGTCTGAATTCAGAGACCTTTCGAAAGATCAAAGTTCTTATCTGTGCATTCCCTGCCCCTCCTTGCCAAATCACTTGCAACACAGGTCTTCCCACCCAATCATATAGTTTCCTCAACTCATGGCATTTTCATATCCATTCATCTAGTTTATCTGAACAACAAAGTCAATATAAAAATTACATCTGCAAAATTGCTCAGCAAATATCCCCCATTTGTAAATCTTTTAAGGGTGAAAAAAAAACTTTATTGTAGATGTTGGTGTGTTCGCCAAGCTGGGAGATTTGATAGCAGACGTTTTGTCCCCTTACTAGGTGACATCCTCAGTGCTATGGAGCCCCCTGTGAAGCGCTGTTGTCTCGTGCCGGTTCGAAAGTATTTGGTCCGGTTTTTGCTGCTTCCGATAGGTGCCAGTTCAGGCTGTGCATTGTAATGGTTGGTATATCGGGTCTAATTCAATGTGTTTGTTGATGGAGTCTGCGGATGAATGCCAAGCCTCCAAGAATTCCCCTGGCTGTCCTTTGTTTGGCTTGTCCTATGATAGTAGTGTTATCCCAGCTGAAAGTGTGGTTTTTCTTATCTGTGTGTTTTGTCTTGTCTGCGCCTGCGGGAAACTAAGGACATATGGTCATGTCGTTTAGTTGCTAGCTGGTGTTCGTGGATGCGGGTTGCTAGTTGTCTGCCTGCTTGTCCCACGTAGTGTTTTGTGCAGTCTCCGCATGATATCTTGTAAACCACATTCATCTTGCCCATGGTATCTATTGCATCTTTAACCCTGGTCAGTTGTTATCTTAGCGTGGCTGCCGGTTTGTGTGTTGCCATGATGCCTAGTGGCCCGAGTAGTCTGGCTGTCAATTCTGCAGTGTTTTTTATATATGGCATGATGGTTATTGTTTCGGGTTTTGGTGTGTCCTGGTTGTGTTGTCTGTTGGCTAGGCATCTGTGGATGAAGCTGCTGGGGTATCCATTCCTGGTAAAGACCTTGTAGAGGTGTTCTTCTTCTTCTATATCTATGAATTAGACACAATATACTGACCTTTACAATGCACAACCGGAACCGGCACCTACCGGAAGCAACAAAAACTAGACCATATAAATTCAAACCGGCACAAGACAACAGCGCTTCACAGGAGGCTCCACAGGACTGAGATGTCACCTAGTAAGGGGTCGAAACATCTGCTATCAAACCTCCCACCTTGGTGAACACACCAACATCTACAACCAGAACCCGAGCTACAAATTTTCACTCAAAACCTGAAAAAAATGTTATTGCTATTATATAAAAGGGTCAAACAAACAGACCATTACGGACACAAAAACAAATTTGCAGAAAAAGCTCAGCAGTTCTGGCAGCATCTGTGAAGAAAAAAATCAGAGTTAACGTTTCGGGTCTGGTGACCCTTCCTCAGACCATTACAGTATTGATACACAAGCTTTAATCGGTTCACTTTAATGCTGTGCAAGTAAATATTAAGATATTGGTAAAAGAAAACTTGAAAAAGTAATTTACTAGAAACATATAAAAGTGTCAATCAAACAAAATCAACAATTCTCTCCAGCTGTGTAAGCAACCCCGTCCACTCATAATCCTTTTAGGAAGCTAGGCTTTCGGCCAAGTGTGCATAATGAGATAACAAGGTGTAGACCTGGATGAACACAGCAGGCCAAGCAGCATCAGAGGAGCAGGAAGGCTGACATTTCGGGCCTAGACCCTTCTTCAGAAATGGGTGAGGGGAAGGGGGTTCTGAAATAAATAGGGAGAAAGGAGGAGGCGGATAGAAGATGGATAGAGGTGAAGATAGGTGGAGAGGAGACAAACAGGTCAAAGAGGCGGGGATGGAGCCAGTAAAGGTGAGTGTAGGTGGGGAGGTAGGGAGGAGACAGGTCAATCCAGGGAGGACAGACAGGTCAAGGAGGCAGGAGGAGGTTAGTAGGTAGGAGATGGGGGTGGGGCTTAAGGTGGGAGGAAGGACAGGTTAGGGAGGCGGGGACGAGCTGGGCTGGTTTTGGGATGTGGCGGGGGAGGGGAGATTTTGAAGCTTGTGAAGTCCTGCATCTGCACAGTTCACCTGCACATCTGCTAATATGGTATACTGCATCCGCTGTTCCCATTGTGGCCTCCTCTACATCGGGGAAACCAAGCGGAGGCTTGGGGACTGCTTTGCAGAACACCTATGCTCGGTTTGCACTAAACAACTGCACCTCCCAGTCGCGAACCATTTCAACTCCTCCTCCCATTCCTCAGACGACATGTCCATCCTGGGCCTCCTGCAGTGCCACAATGATGCTATCCGAGGGTTGCAGGAACAGCAACTCATATTCCGCTTGGGAAGCCTGCAGCCCAATTGTATCAATGCGGACTTCACAAGCTTCAAAATCTCCCCTCCCCCTACCGCATCCCAAAACCAGCCCAACTAGTTCCTACCTCCCTAACCTGTCCTTCCTCCCAACTATCCCCTCCTCCCACCTCAAGCCCCACCCCCATCTCCTACTTGCTAACCTCATCCCACCCCCTTGACCTGTCCGTCCTCCCTGGACTGACCGGTCTCCTCCCTACTTCCCCACCTACACTCACCTTTACTGGCTCCATCCCCGCCTCTTTGACCGGTCTGTCTCCTCTCCACCTATCTTCTCCTCTATCCATCTTCTATCCGCTTCCTCCTCTCTCCCTATTTATTTCAGAGCCCCCTTCCCCTCCCCCATTTCTGAAGAAGGGTCCACACCCGAAACGTCAGCTTTCCTGCTCCTATGATGCTGCTTGGCCTGCTGTGTTCATCCAGCTGTACACCTTGTTATCTCAGATTCTCCAGTATCTGCAGTTCCTACTATCTCTGTGTATAATGAGACTTGGCTGAGGGCACAGAGCCATAAAAAGATGAACTCTATGGGAGTCGTCTCCACACAGACGGTAAGAATTTGAAATTTGGGAGCTGATTTCAGGGTCAAATATGATATCAAGTTCGCAAGCATTCTGGTTAAATATCAAACCATAACCAGGGACATGGATAGAGATGGTAATTAGACTCAAGGCAGGGATTGAAAACAATAGGTTGAATTTTACCAAAAATTGCTGTGTAAATTTCATTGATGGTTTCTTTCTGTGAGCAAAAATTAATTACCATTTGCAACTCTCTACTGCTCATCCATGGGGCTGGTCATGCACTATCTAACGGCAGCCAGCAGTGTAAGTATCCAGCACTGCTGGAACGCCCAGGAGTTTCCGCCACCATATTTAAAGCCCAGCCATGTACTCGGCCAATCTCTGAATAAGTAGCCATGAATAACCTTCAATAGTACATATTATAGAAGGCGGGGTGGGGGGGGGGGGGGAAGCTTTTGAACGCACATAAGTGGTAAGGGTGACAGTTCACCCAAGTGTTGCATAACATCCTGTCATTGGTCAGTGTGGAAGCATTGCACGTTGGAAACCTCCATGCAGCTGAAAGCATTGATTTCTATTGAACAACAGCAAAAGCGAAGGGCAAACACATAAAACTATATTTGCTTCTGGGAATGAGCAAGTACCATTTGTCTTTCAAGCAACAGCAAATTTACAGTCAATGAAGAATAACTTCATCCAATTCAGATCTTTTGAGGAGGTTATTAAATAAGACCGCACAGGTATGTTGCCCTCAATACATGCAGAAAGTGACATCCTCAATGTCAATGCTCCATCTCCTCATTGAAAGACTGCTGCTGCTCTTCCAGCTCTTCAGCATTCAACACATACCCTCTTCACCTGCACCAGCTCTACAGAGCATAGCATGCTCAGATTATGCAAATCATATTGTTTGGACTGGACTGTAAGGACCTCCTCAGACCAATCCAAGCATCTTCAGAAAGCCTCTCAACAGTCAGAGTTGCAGAGGAGGACAGCCCTTCATTCCCAATCACTGCCATGCAAGACATCCAGTCCTCAAACTGAAGCACGAACCTAAGAGTTCTCAAGAATATAGAGATTAAGGCGGCCTACGGGGTACATGATGCAGACTAAAATGTTAAGATTGTTTGAATGTATAACAGCATTCTATTGACCAAGTCTGTTGTGTATGATATGGCACTAATAACATAACCTACAGAGCCCTGCACATGGAGGAAGTCAACTATGTAGGTGAAGCACACAGCTTGGGCTGCAGCACTAACCTCATTACATGGGAAATGAGATGAAGCGGTATGATCTGTCACAAACTGCATATGTCTGTAGATGAGAACAGAGAGATCCCACACAGTTCTCCAATGGATCAATGGAAGCCAGCCAGTTACATAAAAAGTTAATCTACAGGATAGCCACCACCTGCTCAAATCATAAATCCCACTCGAGCAGGTGATATTGTTCTGTGGTAGTGTTTAGGGCATCTTCAATCTGTGCCTGTAATGCTGTAAGAACCATGTCATTTTATTTGTTTGCTTTTTTAAGATTGTGGACTGAAATGAAGAAGAGCTGTTTCAAAACCAGTGATTTGAAAGTTGGCTGCCTGTTTTGAAAAGTGAGTTTTTGACAGCCATCACAAGCATTGTAAATAACTGTTTGAATAAGCAGCAATTGCAGGGGTTGAAGATCACCAGGACCTAAAGGGGTAATGTACAGCTGAAGCTGGTGGCAACAAGAAGTTGATTGAATAATGGACTAGTGACCAGTCACAAATGACAAGACCTTGTGCTTACAATAACTGTGTTAATGCTTGTCAGGTAACTGAACAGTTTAGGATTGGGAATAAGATACACAGAAGGGATTTGATCTCCAGTAGCTCAGAAGTAGTCTCTCTGCAGTCAAAACTCACTTTAAACCTGATGAACCATCTTTGCTTCAGCTGTTGATCTAAGCTTAGCTGACCTGTGCCTCTTACAAATCAGTGGAAGCATTTGGAAAAGAGAAACCAGGAAGAAACCTATAGGTTAGCAAGCACTAACTTAACAGACCTTGGGAGCAAAGACTTATGAACAGTCTTTCCTGTCTTACCCCTCCATCCATTTTCTTTCTGTCTGTTCATCTGATTCTCTGTCTGTGAAAAATGGGGTGTTCATACGGGGATTAGAATTTTAATTAGTCATGTTATGTGCTGACAGATTATAACTGTTTACCTGTAGCTGGAGGCTAATTACCTGTAATATATAGTAATTCTGTTAAGTCAGAAACCTGATCTGTGCTTTCTACCAACCTGGGCCTAACAATCAGGTAAACTTGGAAATTAATATACTTATTTGAAAACTTTAATTTGAGATGAATGTGGGAATAGAGGGGCTTTGATATCCAGTACACCAGCTCAACATTGGCATCTACCTGACCACATGGAAAATTCCCAGACACGTCCTCCAGACAAAAAGCAGGACAAATCCAACCCAGCTAATTACCATCCTTTGAAATTCAAGGGTGTTACCATTACTGAATCCCCCGCTATCATCCTGGGGGTGACCATTGACCAGAAACTCAACTGTACTTACCAAATAAACACAGCAGCTACAAGAGCAGGTCAGAGGCTAGGAATACTGCAGCATATAACCCACCTCTTTACCCCCCAAAGTCTGTCCGTCATCTACAAAGCAAAAGTCAGGAATGTGAGCAGGAGTAGTGCACTCAGGCATTCAATATGATCAGGGCTGATCATCAAACTCAGTACTCTATTTCCACTTTCTCCAAATATCCTTTGATCCCTTTAGCCCTAAAAGCTATATTTAACTCCTTTCTGAAAGCAACCAATGTTTAGTGCTCAACTATTTTCTGTTGCAGAGAACTCCATAGGTTCACCACTCTCTGTGAAGAAACTTCTTTTCATCTGAACCTCATGTTTCTTTCTTTCTCTCACTCCCTGTCAACCAAATCAGTTGTAACCTTACAGACTCTTCCACCAAGTTTCCACCTGGGCCATGCCCTACAGTCTAGTCACACTAACCATTGTGATGCCTACTGCCCTGTTGAAGCCAGGGTGATGATGACTGTTAAAGACTTTCCTCCCCTATCCTACACAGAATCCCAGATTCTCCAAAGCTCTATTTTCTCCCACCTTTTAAGAGCATTGTAACAGAAGTAGGCATTCGTCTAATTAGGCCTGCTTCACCATAAAATGTGAACATGGTTCACCAAACATTTCAATGCTTTTGAGCCATGATATCCACCATAATCCTATGATAATTGAAATTGTATCAAACTCAACTTTAAATATACTCTAAGACTGAGCTACCATGCCCTCTGGCCTAGAAAATTGCAATAATTCACCAACATCTGAATACAGAAGTTTCTGCTCATCTTGGTCCTAAATGGCATTCTCCTTATTTTTAATTATGCCCATTGATTTTAGACTCCCTGGCCCGGGGAAACATCTGCATCCACCCTGTCTATCCCTCTAAGTACTTTGTAGGGTTCAATGAAATCACCTCTCACTCTTTGAAACTCTAGAGAATACATGCTTAATTTGCCCAATCTTTTTCTATCCCTGGAACAAGTCTGGTGAACCAAACTCTCACTCCCAAGGTTCTGGAGATGTAGTAATGCGGGTGGTGGAGTTTGAGTTTGGACTTGCTTCAGCCCTCGCCCGGACCCACTAGACTACACAACCTAATTAAAATCAGAACAGCCAAGTCAGATAGAGAGACAGATTTTAACACAGTACTGGACAGATTCAGCAGGAGTGAAATGAAGTTTTTCCAGCCACTCTTCCTCCAACAGGATTTGGCACATCTACAAAGTATTTTCAAATTTCCATACAGTCTTAAACATACAAGTTTCTTTTATTGGTATCTACTCTCAGCAGCATTCCAACACACTGACAACTTTGATAATTACACACCTGTTATGACTGAATACAGATTAGAATTTATTCAAGATTTAGAATGGAACACATTCTAAGCACAAATTGTACTCTTTATTAAAGTTCTACAAATAATCCTATTTATGCCTCTGAATATTGCATTCATCTGTGGAAGTATTCATACCAGTAAGCAAACCTTTGTCTTTCATAACACTAGCTCTACATTCTAATTTTATTTAAATTGCTTAACATTTTGTAGGGAAATTCCCTTGTATAATCAGTTTTCACATCTCTCGTCACTCTCACAACTTTGACTATGAATCTACTGTGAGGGTTTATGGTTCAGAGGTCATTAAATCACTTATTTCAAAAATGCTGTTGGAAAAATTGATTTGTGAATTGGTTTCTTAGCTGACAAAAGACTACAGCTGTGACAAAAGATTACAACTGTGACAAGTAAATGGGAAATGTTTAAACAGGCACTGTGGTTCTGCTGAATGAATATAATTGGGGATCCTTACAGTTCTGTCAGGAAAAGGGTTTATGGTGTTCTCTACAGAAAGGAACTGATTTTTACTTCAAGACCTTTTCAGGACCTGTTGAGCAATGCGTCTGTTCAAAGTAAGTGCATGTGTTTTGCTTTTGCTCTCATTTTCTTTACCTAGCAAACCATCAGCACCAACTTGATTACATCTGCTAGAACACAGAAAAGTCTCCTCTGAGACGAATTAGAAGACAGTTAGTTATCTACAAGTTTCAGGTTCCAGGTCAGATGAACCCAATGTGAAATACATGACTTTGTTTCACTTCTTACAGAAGTTGTTCAATTAGTTGACAAAAGCAAAAAGGATTTTATTTTAATGTGGCATACAGATATTTAATTTGATGCTGCTACATTCCTTGGAGGTTTTAAAATTTACCAAATGTAGAAATCTGTCTTATAATTTAATATTGGTCGGTTAGAAATAATTTTAATCATAATGTTACATATCTTCACCATTGCAATTTCTTTACAGACAGGAATTTACTCAATGACAAACAACTTTTCAAGCTGTTGCCTCAAACATTATATCAAAATAACTACTTAAAATATCCACTTTTATTATTAGAGCTATTGGAAAAAGTGTTAGATTTAAGAATGATCCCTCTTCACTGAATCACCCCATTACTTCACTAATTTTAATCTATGGGTTTCCCACAGGTCAGAAATTATAAAA
Source organism: Ginglymostoma cirratum (assembly GCA_024137785.1). Taxonomy (NCBI): domain Eukaryota; kingdom Metazoa; phylum Chordata; class Chondrichthyes; order Orectolobiformes; family Ginglymostomatidae; genus Ginglymostoma; species Ginglymostoma cirratum. Next base: position 2,792,840 of record JAHRHZ010000251.1, read on the forward strand.
TTTTCAAACAGAGTGGCAGCTGGTCAGTTCCAATAATGTGTGCCCTTTGAGATTTATTTTGTATGAATTGAGAACATACGATTTTTTGCACTGTTAAGCTCATAGGAGCAGATTTTCCTTCAAGCTGCACTGAAATGAAAAGCTGTCATTCCATGCAATACACAGCAACATTTAATTTTTGTAGGTTGTGATTTGCCTTCTGACGGTGGAGCTTCATCTGAAATGAAGTCAGAGTATGCTTGCAGTGCTTCTCATTCACTGCTTCTGGTGAAAATAACATTTTTATAAAAAAAACCTGCACTGGCCTGTGGCGTAGGCAACAATTCGAGTGCAGACTGATAGAAGACTGATTTTATTTTTGAAATGGGACTCAAGTTTTTACAAAACAAATGAAAGGGCAAGGGCTGTGATCTGTGGTGAAATTTGACAACATACAGCTTTGCTCCTCAATCTTCAGCAGGTCAGCCACTGCTACTTTGAATCATTCAATGCTTTGAAAATTAATATACCAATTTGATCATAGTTACTATTTTAGTGTCAGTTTCCCAGAATTTGACTGCAAAATGTTTTGTAATAATATTGCAAGCACATCAAAATCAATACACATCAAGAGAAATCTTAACAGATTTTCTAGTGACTTGATAATGTACTACAAAGATGAGGACTAAGATAATATTTTTTGTACCTATTATTTATGTTGTCAGTCAGATAAGAAGATTATGCTGGGATTTATTATGTCAAGAAGATTAGATGTTAACTCTGAGTGTAAAGCAATGCTCACGCAGCTGGTGGCCAAGCTTCTGAGTTTCATAAAGCCAATTTACAGGCAACCTAATGGGCAGGTAACAAACCTACAAGTAAAAATTAAAATGATAACAAGTAGCCATTTCGATTGAATGAGCAGGGCTCTGAAATAGAGTGTAGAACTTTAATAATTCAAGCTTCATTCCAAGACATTTATGCATTTTTTTCCTTTAGTGGATATGGGGTGTAAAACCACAAAAAACATTTAAGATGAAAGCGCACAAATATTAATTACATTAGTTCCAGAATTAATATACTTTAATACCTTGATAAAAAAACAAATCAAGAGTGCTTGATTAGAAATCCTCCATTCAACTTCATTTACCTAAAGTGAAGATCAGCGATAGTAAGGGTTGGCAAGCAATCGACTTGAGGTGTCTGAACCGTGGAACCAGAGAACTGCACAGAGCTCATAAAGAATGGAAGATGATTTGTTAAGTATGGTGGTTAAGTATGCAGTAAGCAACAGGGAGAAATAAAGTAGCCACAGTTAAAAGCACAGAACGGAAACTAAAATACTTTCAGAGATGGGGAAGAAATGAAACTCTGAAAATGTACCAATTGCCAAAACATGGAGAGATTAAGCATTAACCAAGAAACAAAGGATCTACAAAGGCAGAAACCCAATTCAAATAGGTTTATAGACGGTCACAAGTGTAAATAGAAAGACCAGGATGCAACCAGAGTGGAAGCGCAGACAATTTAACAGAGTCCACAGCTGTTCAGAGTCCCAAAAGCAAGGGTCACTGAGAGGCAATGTGGCAGGCTCACAGGAAGAATTTGACTCCCTATGGTCCAAAGACACCAGTATGCAGAGATTAAGGTAAATGCTGATAAAATTATTTTTAGATTGGATGGCAGAGAGAACATATCAATTCTTTTGGATGCTTAATCATGCTTGAGGCCAGGAATTCTCAGATGCCTTCTGTTCAACTTTCCAGCTCAGAGTGTACTGGAATCAGACTGTGGGGCATTTTGCCTTATGCTTCACTATATTGGAAGTAACATTACAGCTTCTGTGTAGGAGTTTCCTAAGCATTGTAATTTTTTTATGAAATGGAGCTGCTCATGTAACATCAACCATTCTTTAATTGGCAGACATAGAAGATAGTCCAGCAAGAGGATGGAAAGGCATTCCATTTTTCTCCAAACAGAAGCTGAAAATTGTGAGAAAATAAGGCAAAGAAGGTCGTACCCAACAATCAGAGGGCATTTCAGACAGAGCCTTGGTCTTTCAGAGGGAGGTTATAGAGAAGGAAACCATCACTCAAATCATCCATTTAAAGGAATCTGGAACTTCAGATTTTTCTGTATCTTAGATTCAGGTGCCATTGTTCCTGTAAACCCAGCTGTTTCTTTTGAGGAAAATTAAACCTTTCTTGAAGAAAGAATTAAGTCAGTTTATTCACTGGAATTGCCCAGGAGATGCAGCTACAACAACTGCAATCATAGTTAGATCAAAACATTCCTCCCACAGGGAAAAAATGGATCACTGCCAGGAAGCAAGAAATAAACTTTGAACTGGGTCAACCAGTTAAAAAAAGGAGAAACTTTAAAATTTCCACATCAAGTAAACTGATCGTGGAATCTGTGATATCTAGAATTTTAGAATTAAGAAGTGATCTTTAGTCATGCAGGAAAGATGGTTTCAGAGTTTTGAAACAAATTTAAGAGCATAGAGGCTTCAATGTGGCTGGATGGTGCCACACCAACACAGACAGAAGACAACTATATGCAATAAATCTTTGCAAACATGCACAAAGAACATGAATCTGAGCTTGACGCATTTAGGAAACAAAACTAGCAGTCCTCAGAATTTCCCTCCAAGAAACACAATAATTTACAACAGACAATTAAAAGGCTATCCCATGGAAAGAGATGCTTAAAGTCCAGAGTGGATCATAATACTATTCAATGTATAGAAATTGTTAATTTTTATAAATAACAGCTGGAAGCTGAGGAAGAAACTCTTCTGTAATCTATAGAAGCATTAGAGAACTATTTTCAGAGAGAGTTAAAAATAGAAATCATCAGCAGAATAAAGTAAACCTTTCAATAAAGTAATCATTTCAGGTAGTTCTGCAAGTCAGCAATGTAAAGAAAATTATATTTTTACACTGAGCACAACCGCACAGCATGCAAAATCAGCTCTCTCATAATGACGTCAAGTCACAAGCAACTGGAGCCTGGGTCTGCAGATCTCCAGATAAGATGACTTCTCTTATCATCGTCTATCTATGGATATGTTTAATAAAACCTGTTAATATTCACACAAGAATGTAAATCGTACAATACCATAGTTGGTGCATGTTTTGCAGTCTATAGGAAGGTTTATAATGGAGCTCCGTAGGAGTCAATTTTAGTTCCACCGGTTTTTTTTCTGATATATATTATTGATGTCAACCCTGGTGTATCATATACAATTTCAAAATTTGTGGGTTATACTGAACATGGAAGTTTTGTGATTAGTGAGGAACATAATGTTGAAATTCAAAAGGACATAGTCAAGTTGGAAAAATGGATGAACAGGTGGCAGATTAAGCCCCATGTGGAAAAATGTGAAGTGATACATTTTGGTGAGAAGAATGCAGAGAGTTAACGTAATATAAAGGGCATAATTCTAAAGGGGGTGTTGGAGCACAGGAATGCAGGGTTGTTTGTATATAATCCATTAAAGTTGGCAGACCAAGTTGAGGGAGCAGTTAATGAAGTACAGAATATCCTAGGCTGTATTAATAGGGGCAAAAAGTGCAAGAACGAGGTGATACTGCATAATTTGCATAGAGCATTATTTCGGCCTCAGAGTCGATTTCTTGTCACGTACATTAAAATCTGCATGCTGGAATTTGTTCTTCTGGTCCACACAGTCAGGGAAGTCAGAATCTTGCAGTGGGTCTGCCACTTTACCCAGGAAGATTTCATCGTTCTGCTTTGTATCGCCTCCTGCTGGAACACAGACAGCTATGATCTGCATTTAAGTGTCCCTGCTGCTGCAGCTGTGACCTGGTTTTTCTTGTTCCTCACATCACTCTTTAAATTGGTTCAGTTGGATTACTGCTACTAGGGTTTCTTTGTGAGATGGACTGTGTCTTGTTTCTGTATGTATTGGCCACTGATAGAAATTCTGAGTGCTTGTTTCTTTCCCATTCCTGTAAGAACCTTGTATTGAAGTAATGTTTTACTGACTGTGGCCAACAGATATTTGCCTGTTGCTTGCCACATATCCTGCTTTGAAATTTATCCCACTCTTTTACAGTTTTTTTCCCGGACTTAACCTCTTCCCAATCTGGTACCTGCATGAGCGTTGCAGTTCATCCAGGCCCTTATTAACACTGAGCTACTACCTCTGGGTTCAAATCATGGGGCTGACCTCATGGTTTATCTGTAACACTCCACAGTTGCTGGGCTTTAGCTGTCATTTTCATCTGGTTCTGGCTTTTGTTGCCACCATGTAATGCGTGAGCCGCGCTCCTATGAGTGAACTGCAACAGGTTTTATTGAATGTCTCTATATACAGAGGGTTGGAAGAATGGACATCTTATCTAGAGCCTTGCACTGCATTATTTGATGTGTCACTACGACACAGCTGCTTTCATACATGTTCAGGAGCCATCCTTAGAGATGTAGTTCCCTTTATTCTCCTTAATGCTTGATCCAATGGTACAATGTTCAGCATATATCAACCACTCCCACCAGCATTTTTTGAGCCAAGCCCCTTTCCCACTCATGTCCTCTTCAAATTAAGCTATATGTCACACACTAACAGGCATATTTTAAAAGCATGTGAATCTAAATTTTAGCTGCCTCAGAACCTGATCACGGAATCCCAGGATAACTGGCAATGGGTCCATGTAGGTCTTTTTAAAAGTCATTTTCTTTTATTTAAAATCAATTTACTCATAAATGGTGGATTAAAATGATTATGAGATAAGATAAATTAATTTTGCATTGTGTTAATCAAACTTTAACAAGTCACAACTCTGAAATAAATCATGGAATATTATTCAAAGGAATTATTAGAAAAGATTACATTCTAAAATGTTAAAGATGATATTGATATATTGTAAACTTTCCACTCAGTAAAATGCAAATCATTTCAAGCAGTAAGAGAAGGGCAAAAAAGTTTGTACTGAGATCAAAGGGAGTCACATTCAAAGAGTTATACAGCATAGGGACAGATCCTTCAGTCGAAATAGTCCAAGCTGACCATGTTCCCAAATTAAACTAGTCCCACTTGCCTGCATTTGGCCCATATCCCTTCAGATCTTTCCTATTCATCTACTTATCCAAATCTCTTTTAAATGTTGCAACTTAACATGCATCCACCACTTCCTCTGGCAGTTCATTTCACACACAAACCACACTGTGTGAAAAAGTTGCCCCTCACGTCCTTTTTAAAACTTTCTCCTCTCACCTTAAATATATGCTCCCTAGTTATGAATTCCTACACCCTAGGGAAGAGACTCTTGCTATTCAACTTATCTATGCCCCACATGATTTTATAAACCCTATAGGGTCACCCCTCAAACTCCTACGCTCCAGTGAAAAAGTTCCAGCCTATCCAGCATATTTTTTAAACTCAAACCCCCCCCATTCCCAGCAACATCCTCGCAAATCTTTTCTGAACCCACTCCAATTTAATAATATCCTTCCTATAGCAGGACAACCAGAAATGTACACAATGCTCCAGAAGAGGCCTCACCAATGTCCAGTACAACCTCAACATGGTGTCCCCACTCCCATACTCAAAGATCTCAGCAATGAAGGCAAGCATGCTAAATACCTGCATAAACACCTTGTGATGTAAATTTCAAAAAAAATTATGCACTCGAATCCCTGGGTCTCTCTGTTTGACAGCACTACTCAGGGCCCTAGCATTAATTGTATAAGTCCTACCTTTGTTTGTTTTATCAAATAGCAATACCTCGCATTGATTCAAATTAAACTCCATCTGCCATTTCTCAGCTCATTGGCTCAATTGATCAAGATATCTTTGTAGTCTTAGATAATCATTAAGGTAGATAAGTTCCTGTGTCCTGATGCGGCTATCCCAAATATTGAGGGAGGCAAGAGAAGAAATTGCTCGAATATTAACAGACATCTTTGTATCCTCTTTGGCCACAGGTGAGGTCGCAAAGGCCTGGAGAACAGCCGATGTTGTCCTATTGTTTAAGAAGGATAGCAGGAATAAACCTGGGGGTTACAAACCCGTGAGTCTCACATTGGCAGTAGGGAAATTATTGGGAAAGATTCTCAGGGACAAGATGTACATGCATTCAGAAGCAAATGGACTTATTAGCAATAGACAGCATGGCTTTGTGCAGGTGGAAATTATACAGTGAATGGCAGAAGCCTTAGGAGCACTGATGTGCATAGGGATCCAGTTATGCAGGTCCACCGATCACTGAAGATGGCAACACAGGTAGATAAGGTAGTAAAAAAGGCCTATGGTATGCTTGCCTTCGTTGGAAGGGGCATGGAAAATAAGGACAGGCAAGTTATACTGCAGGTTTATAGAATTTTAGTCAAACTATCCTTAGTATATTGTGCACAATTCTAGTCACCATATTATCAGAAGGATGTAGATGCTTTGCAGAGGGTACAGAAAAGGTTTACCAGGATGTTGCCTGGTATGGGGGATTTTAGCTATGAAAGATGGTTAGACAGACTGGATTTGTTTTTACTGGAATGCAGGAGGTTGAGGGGCAACCTGAGAGAAGTTTATAAGATTCTGAATGGCATGGATAGAGTGGAAAGGATGAGGCACTTTTCCAGGGTGGAAGGGTCAATTATGAGGAGACACAGGTTCAGGGGATTGGGGGTGGCGGTCGGTGATGTTTAAAAGAGATGTATGAGGCAGGTTTTTCACATAAAGGGTGCTGAGTGCAAGGAATGCACTACCAGAGGAAGCAGACAGAATAGCAGCTTTCAAGAACCACCTGGACAAATACATGATTAAGAAGGGAAAAGAGGGACATGGATCCTGTAAGTGAAGACAGTTATAGTATGGAAGGGGAAGATGTGTCAACACTCACTTGGAATGCCAAAGGGCCTGTTCCTGTGCTGTATTGTTCTTTGTTCTGTAAACTTCTTCACTGTCCACTGTATGGCTAATTTTGGTGTCATCTGCAAACTTACTAACCATGCTTCCTATATTATAGTACTATTGGTAGTTGTTTGTACTAAAAGGGTGTATCTTAACCATTCACCTTTTCCAGGAGTTGCTAAGAGCAATGTACTGTGGTTATTCTGGGCCTTAAAAGTTAACATGGTTCTACATTCTACCTTGTAAGCAGGAAAACATTTCTATTTTCAATTGTTATTTTCTTAAAGTGCTTTTGATCGCAACTTCAGATGGGCTCTGCTCATGCTGCTCAACAATGAGGTACATATTGTCCCAGTAAGCATTTTAAGAGCGCTTCTGAGTCAAGGGTCTCAGAACTCTCAGCGTCAGCAGAATGCACCCTAACTCACACTATTTCTGCTGTCTGTAAATGGTGAGCAGCGGCTTTCCCCTTGCGAAAGGCCAGTGAATCCCAGAGTTAGAAGGGTCATGGTGTATCCAGAGAATTCAAACCAGCAGGGCAGTAGTAGCAACAGGTCAGCAGGACCTAGGACTTCCAGGTCCAATTATTTGACCATCAGAAAGAGATTGGATAAGTAGGGTAAGTTTTTTTAGGCTAACGAAGGACTACACAATACCAGACACTCACCAGACATTCCACATTCATTGTGTTTATATTGCAAGAGGCGATAAGTTAAGACAAATAAAGCTCCTAATTTGAGAAAACTGACATCTGAATGAGAAATAGCACAAGAGCCGGAGTTTCTGGTGCTGCAGATTTCCTGTATTCAGCAGATCTATCTAAATAGCTGGTCCATGTTTGAGTGCATAAAACTGTTAATCTGTGGCCTTTAGCTATTCCATCAGTAGTACCTCAACCTGAGAGAACCATCTAACAATTACAATCTGAACAAGAATAAGAAAAGGCTCATTGCTGTTATCTCAATGAATCAATCTAGTCCAACATGCCGAAACAAAAGCTGAAAGAGTTTTTGTTGGCTGTCAAAGGAGAGATTTAACTCCTAGTGGGCTGTCTTTAGCCCCTAGAGGCCTCCAGCTTCATTGCATCTTTCTGATATTCTTGTTACAGTAACTCATCTCTGTTGGTAGATTTGATTAGCAGACTATAATTGTGTGAAGTGAACCCACCAGTTGATGCTCACTGCCTTGCAGATTGGTTCAAGGCATAGCAAGAACCTGACATTAATTTCAATGGCCTGGATCTTTTGGTTTGTGTCGCACGGGATGCATTTGATGCAGATTATGCTTTGATGTGCCCACTTACTGCAAAGATAATGCTAATTGATTCGTAGATGAAGCCCTGAAGACAGCTGTGATCACATTGTGCCTTCAGTAATCAGGTATTAGCACTCCACTAAGAAGACTGGACCCTGTACAGTGCAAAGCCTTCTGCTCCTTATCCTTACCATTGTTACATTGTGCCATACCAACAAACATTATTTAACAGTTACTATGAAGGCTGAGCTGAACCTGAATCGAGGCTAGAAGAACCCACACAGAACCACATACTATGTTACCCTTTGTAGCTTCTGTTACCAGCTCTACAGGATTCCAGGGATGAGCAGCCAGGAGGAAATTGACCAGTGTAATTCCAGTGCAGTCACACTCTCTTTTCCCATTATAAATTGATGGTCTGTCTTCAGTTCACTGATTTAGGTTATTTTAAATGTAGCTGTCAACACCAACTCTGCACAACCTCCTCTCACTGACAATGCTCACACTCGTTACAACCCAACAATGTTCAAAGCCCTGTCTAATCCTCCGCCCCCCAGGATTCGTACCCATCCCTCACCACTAACTCCTTCCCTGTTGTCCTCCTTCCCTGACCATCCAGTAGTGTATGTATCCACAATCATCCACTTAGCATTTAACATCCCCCCAACAATGTTTTTCTCCCTCCTCACTCTCAAACAACATTTAACTTCTTTCTTCAATCCTCAATAGCGTGCATGCTCTCCCTCAACTTCATATAAAGACTTAATCTTCCTCACTGCCCAACAAGGATTACTTTTCCAACACCCACCAGACAAGAAACAGGGATTTTAGAAAATAGGCTGGGTATTGGAGACAGTGAGCACTATCTGGGTAGAAGGGTGTATAATGTCAGAAGGAGGGGTGACATTGCAGGTTCTAAATGACCATTATTTCGTGATGGCATGATGGGTTGAATGCATACTGGACTTTTTTGGGGGTCTAAGGAAGACAGAATAGAAGAATGGCGGGAGTCAAGTGTTTTTGGAGGATTGGGGCGATAATGGTGGTGGAGGGGTGAGGGTGAACATTGCAAGGGGCAAGTGAACATTGCACTGCACAGGGCGAAGCATTGAAAGAGTTGCTGGAGTGCTGATTTACTTAAAATGTCATTGCTTTTAGACCCGTCTGAATAACTCCAAGTAAATGAGAGGGAGATGACAGCCTAATGGCATTATTGCTGACTGTTAATCCAAAGACCCAGGTAATGTTCTGGGGACCTGGGTTCTAATCCTGCAATAGCAGATGGTGGAATTTGAATTCAATAAAAATCTGGGATTAAGAGTCTAAACCATTGTTGGGGCAAAACAAAAAATAAACGTCTAGTTCATTAATGCCTCTAGGGAAGGAATCCGCCATTCTTACCTGTTCAGGCCTACATGTGGTTCCAGACCCCAGTAATGTGTTGATTCTTAACAATTAGGGATAGACAATAAATGCTGGATTAGCCAGCAATGCCCTCATTTCCATGAATGAATTTTAAAAAAAACTGCATGCAAACCAAAGCAGCTATAGAGCAACCTGCCCAAGACTCAATGGTTTTGGCTTTCTTATCCTATTGTCATGGACTAAAGCAAGCAGAGTTAAAAAGACAACTGGATGTTTAAACTTCCTGCTTTATTGTAGTTGTATACATGTTGGGTCCTAGCACACATCAGCAATGTAAATTGGATTGGAGGTCTCTTCCTGATTGGAGGTAGTGGACCATTGGGACATTGCTAAATATGTTTTTTTTCAAAACTCAGCCAACATTTACAATGCCTAACTCTAGGGTTTTGTGTAGCTGGTGTAACTGTTATACAGCAAAGCACCAAAACATAGCTGTGCAGCTTTTCTAAATAGTCTCATTAGATTTGCATTTGAAGCATTCCAATTAATATGCTTCCAAAGAGATTGCCCGTGTACTATATCATCTTAATCTTGTTTGGCAAGAAGTTAGTAACGCAGGGGTTTTTAAGATAGTGGTCTGAAATCTCTGAACAACACAGGAATCAGCAAAAAAAAGGAATGGGGTCAATGGCTCAAACATATAGAAATATCAGAATGAAAACGTTGGATTGGGAGGAGATACTGCAATAGGACTGTAACCGAGGCAGAGAGAGTGCTACCTATGAATTTTATAAATTGTTTCATACTACCCTGATGGTGAATAAGACAAATGTATATTTTTTCAAAAATCATTTAAACAAGACCAGGCTGAATATATCATGTCATTAGCACGTTATGTTATGTATTTGTACAGCGTTCAACAAATCCCTTAGGAAAAGCATTAATTAGCATAACTTACATCTGAATGTAAATGGATTGTGTGGGTGCATCGCAAACTACTGCTATAGAAACACAAAAGATTTGAGTAAATACATTCAGTGAACAAGCTTTACAAACAAAAAAGCAGGCTTTAAATGCAACAAGAATTGCATTATTGATGTCTTCCAACAATGGTGAAGTTTATCTTGTTCTCTTTGCTTCGATTCTTAATGGATGGATTATACAATTTTTCAAAGCCATTTGTCAGAATAGTTCTGAAACCATTGACACGGGGTACTGCCATTTATCCCTTTAGTTTCATTATTAGTAATTTTGTTCATTGATCATATTTAAAACCAATATTAATTCGTGTATAGGCAATAAGCAACTCCAATCAGTAGTAGCATGCAAGCCAACCTGAAATGTAAGGCTGGTAAACTGGATTGTATAGCATCATTGGTGCTGGCTTTTGTAAGGCTCAAATTTTTAAATTGGCATGCACCAAATTTCCAGCGGCTTCCTGAGTGTTGCTACATGCTGGGAAGGACATGGATGTTCCAAGCATGTGCCAAAAGGTCTTGATGTTGATCCTGATGTCAAACAACCATTCAGGCTGAAATAAAAATATCTTTGAAACCTGGACTGAGCAGGTTCTCTGATTTAATATTTTCTAATCAACTGGTCATAAATGTTATGATACACCTCTAGAACAGGAGAGAATTGAACCCAAGTCTCCTAGCTCAGCGGTAAGGGTAACCATTCCACCACAAGAGTCGTGAAGGCTCTCTGATTTTAAGACCTGTATAAGTGGCTGTACAAGGAATCAGCTGCACTAGGAAAAATGAAAATTTCACAACCAAGCTTAAAGAGTCCATTCATCAATATGGCAACCTCTTTAACTCAGATTGCAGAAACCTGAGAATTTATGCAATCTATGGATGTCTAATTAACTGCAAAATCTCTCATGCTACAGATAATTCTGTCATAATAATGCAACTGCTAATAGAAGAAAATCTAATACTTGAGAAAAGTTATAAATGTGTGCATAAGCTCAGAGTTGGTAAACTAACAGCCACAGCACATACATGCATTGATTGTCCAGAATATGGAAAAGCAACCCAGATGTGTTCACTATAGAGATAATAGGTACTGCAGATGCTGGAGAATCTGAGATAACAAGGTGTGGAGCTGGATGAACACAGCAGGCCAAGCAGCATCATAGGAGCAGGAAAGCTTGACGTTTCGGGCCTAGAATCCCTACAGTGTGGAAACAGACCCACCAGCCCAACAAGTCCACACTGACCCTCACAGCATCCCACTCAGACCAATCCACCTATAACCCACCTAATCTACACATCCTTGAGCACTACAGGCAATTTAACATGGCCAAACCACCTAATCCACATATCCTTGGATTGTGGGAGGAAACTGGAGCACCGGGAGGAAACCCACACAGACACGGGGAGAATGTGCAAAGTCCACACAGACAGTCGCCCAAGAGTGGAATTGAACCCAGATCCCTGGTGCTGTGAGGCAGCGGTGTTAACCACTGAGCCACCGTGCTGACCTTTTGTTGACAACCAACTCAAATCTGTCCACTATGTTAGCAGCCTAGTCTATTCAAGTAAATAATGTGGACAAAAACGACAAGCATACACAGAAGGACCAAGGGAAAGGTCAATATCGATGGACAAGTTGCAAATGTTCTGAAAAACATAAATATAAATCACATAAAACAAAAGAAAAAGTATTGCCAGTGCTTTGACTGCAAGAGGTTTAAACCATTTTGCATGTAATATTTAGCTAAGGATACAATAGCAATGAATACTAGAGAACTGTTGTATGAAGATTCAGCCTATTCAATCTGATACCTTAAAACAGGTGAGCAATGTCAAATCAAAAAGCTGGAAATGATTTGTAACTATTGTGAGGAACACAGCAGAATGAGAACGTCAAATAAATGTGAAGCGCTAGGTACGCACTAGTGCTTATTACAACAATATGATCTTCGCAGATCCATATAAAGTTACACCAGACAACAATCCAAAAGCTAAACGAGGCTCTGTGACAGGATAATGCTTACCCTGAGAGCCCAAATTAGTCTGAGAGCCCAAGACTGAAGATACAGAATTCCATACATGACATGATACTAAAGCCACGATTCTCATCAGAAGCAAGTCCAATGCTTTGACTAATAACTCTCAACTTTCCAGAAAAGATTGATAGTATTTTGCCAGTCATATTAACTAATGAACAGGCAAACAAAACTGCAAAAGACAGAGAAGGTTTACCTGCAGGAATACAAAGGAAACTTGATGTCAATATAAAATAATACACAAAGGATTGCCTTTCCAAACATATCTAATGCAGCTGAAGGAAATAAGTGTCCAAGGTAAGACCATAAATCTGCAGTCAGCTGAGATGTCTCAACAAACCAGAAAGTACGTCAAACAGCAAACAGCAAAGAAAAACGACAACCCACAAATGTACTATCACAAGACCCAAAAACTTTAAAGATCATGCATGCCACGTATGTAATTAAATGGACAAACGTGGGATCAGCTAGAGTAACAAGCAGTTGTCAATGCATGAGAACCATTGTTGGATTGTGCCTAATTTGAATAACTCAGTTACAAAAAAAATACATGCCTTTTTTTTAAACAAAAAGGGGGATGTTTGAATTGAAACACAATTATCTATGAATACCCTTCCTGGTCTGTAGTCGAGTGACCTCTGCCTTGAGGTGCACACACTGTAAGCAGACATAACAGCAAGTCAGTAAACATCTTATGCTGAACATGTTGTACAATTGAAATATCTAAGAATCAATGTTCAAATATATAGAAATGTCAATGTATGTGTTATCTTAAATCCAAACATATTATAAGATAAATATTAATTATTAAAAAGGAAAACAAAAATTGACGGTCAGGGAAAAAATAAAATAGCAAAGCAGAAAAATATTTGGACTAAAGGATAATGAGAAGACAACATCAAAAGAACATTTTGAAAACAAGAATAGAAAGGGAAAAGCAGATTAAAATTAAATAATATCAAGTTTTGATTAAATTAGGAACAGGAAGCAAATAAAGTAGAAGGCAAAACAACATTAAGATTTACGTCCTAATGAATTCTCAAAAGGGAGATGTAAGAAAATTATTCAATGATTTTTCCTTATTCCTGATTCAAAACCAGTACAGAGTGTTTAACCTACAAATAGTGAAAAAAAACTGAACTATAATATAAACAAGGAAAATTATTCTTTTTCAGAAGGAGAAGGAGATAATAAGCAGAACCTTATTCCCTCCTCCATGATGAGCTTGGTGGATGGGATGGTCTTTTATACAGGTAGGAAGATGACATCCATCTCCATCCCAATTAACTTGGCTGAGAAGGCTCATGGGATAGATTTCCTGTGCTATCAACTGAGGCCCTTCAGAGAATTAACGTCCCCTTAGGGGCACTCATCCTGCCATGAGTGGTGTTAAACCAGTGGCAGACTGGGGCTTGTCACATGGGAAGCACTACAAGCAAACCTGTAGATGATTGCTTGCACGGCTCCAGGGAAGGGCCTCCTCAAAAAACGACATTCATAGCTGATTGAGGGACCTGGCATGAAAGGCCTGCAGATGGCAACTGCCCTGACACTATTCATCTCAGGCCTGTGATCGAGTGAAGCTTTTGGCCTTTGGATGGATGTCTTATTAGCAGCAGTCACTATTTCCGAAGTGGTTCTACAATTCTAAAGAGCTGCCTGCAGCTCCCACCTCTGTCAAAGGCCCAAGTGGCTCATGATTTGGCAGGCCTTGCCAAAAAGAGGCAATGGCACATTCTCACTGGTTCTCTGAGAGGGAGGCAGAAAACACCCTTGTCACCTCTAAAATCTACTCAACATATCAACAGATGAAAATGAAAGCTTCAAGTGAAGTTGAGATGTAAACTGAAGTTTGTGTAACAGTAAACATGAAAAGGATAACTAATGGAGCTCATCCCCAACCTACTCAGCTCAACCCAATCCAACCATCGGTGAAGAATACAACTAGGCTAAACTCCATTGTATGCTTCTAAGATAGCACCAGCTGATTTCCTTGTAGAATTTCAAAATGTTTGCATTTGAATATTGGACAATAAATAAAAATAACTTGTGATTCTCATTGTGCTGCCACACTCAAATGGCAGTCTAATTGAAATTATAGCCTATTAGTGTTGGCTGGAATCCAGTAATCTTCTTTACTGAATGTAATTAATATTGAATACCAGACTGTGACAGCAGCATTGGCCAATTATTGGTTGATGTCACTGCTGTAGATCTTATGTTCAATATTAATCATGTGAAGTTGCAGGTTATTCTGTCCACTGCTGTTAGTCCAAATACATGTGTGTAGCCAGTTAAATTGGCTGCTTGATAAAAACTCAGACTCAAATTACATTTCTCTTTTATAGCATAGGAGATCATTGCTATAAACTTGTAAGAACTACATTCCATGATCATTTGTTATTCACAACGGAGTACAGGTATGGTACTTCAAAATTACCTGAAATGTAATTTACCGTGAAACATAACTGCACAAATAGTGATTATTTCGCTGGGTGCTTCAGAAGTGATCTTTTTTCCTTGATTACAGATTAATAATGAGACAACCAAATGGCTTGTGGATATAACTTGCAAAGATTATCGATAATCTATACAGAAAATATAAAAGTAATATCAGCAGTTCACCCTTAAACACTTACTCCCCTACCAATACTGAGGTTTTAATGTGTATTATTCACCGGATGAATTGCAGCATCTCCCAAACCGAAAAAGTCAACCAGCTGCTAGGACAAGAGAAGCATGAGGATACTATGATCTCCAAATGTCTCTTGTTGCAACTAGGTGAGGAGGAATAGAATTATCTTCCTAATTTTTAAATTCTGTCCTCATTTGATATTAATAGATGTATTTAAAATTTGCGAGATGCGCTTGCTAATTGAGCGTCTATACTTAACTGTTTACACGCTTATTGAAAGAATTAGTTAAACAGGGTTTTTTTTACATTTTTAAATAAAGTAAAAACTTCTATTTATTGTTCTGAAACTAACTTGGGTAAAAATATTAAACATTTCTTAGTAGTTCTGAAATGTAACACATGCACTTGAAGTCCATGCATACAATTACAGATAAAGGAAAACTTGACCAGATACGAAGTCATGAAAAATAAAAGAGTCATAGAATCCCTACAATGCAGATCAAGTCCATTCAGCCCATCAAGTCTACCATGAACTTCAAACAGCATTCCAAATGGACCCAGCCCATTCCCATAACCCCTATTTACCATGGGTAATTCACTTAGTCTGCGCATCCCGGGACACTCTACAGGGCAATTTAACATGGCCAATCCACTTAACCTGCACATCTTTAGACTGTGGGAGGAAACCAGAGCACCCAGTGGAAACCCATGCAGACACAAGGAGAATGTCTGCATGGTGTCTGCATAGTCACCCAAGCCTGGAATTGTACCTGGGTCATTGGTACTGCGAGGCAGTAGTGCTAACCATCGTGCCACCAAGTCACTTCGCAGTTTATGGCTGATGTCTTGGTTGGGTTGTAATTCACAGGCTTTCTACTCAGGTGCTGTTTCAAAATGTAGCTGAAATGTTTATTTTTCTTCTAGAGACATCTAAGAACAAAGAACAGTGCTGTACAGGAACAGGCCTATCTTCTCCAATAATTTCCCTACCACTGACGTAAGATTTACTGGTCAAAATGACAATGCTGCCTATTCTCCAGTCCTCTAAGGCTTATCCTATGAGTAAAGAGGATACAAAGGTTATAGATAAGGCCCCAGTAATTTCCCCACCATTAACATTCAGGAATAGATCCTGTCAGGTCCTGGAGGCTTGCCTACCTTAATGTTTGTCAGAATACCCAATGCCTCCTTTTTTAGACTAACATGCTCTGGAATATAAACATATCCCTTCCAAGACTCACTATCCACCATATCCTTCTCCTTTATGAATACTGATGCAAATGCTGAAGAAATTTAGAAGCTTTTCCTGTGGAATTATCTGGCTGCTTCCAAAGATGCTTACATAGTTCTACTATAGCTTATGATCTGACAGTATACAAATCCCAAACTCCACAAAGCATGACAATCTAATGGAATCACGTTCCTCTTTTGTAAGTTAATATCTTAATACTGGTGCAGACACTTCTGTGCCTGAGGAATATAATGTTTATTGGTAATGCTTAGTTGTAATAAACATCCTTTGCGTTCTTCAATACCATGATATGCACGCCCAGTTTCTTACACTATGGGAGATAACATGAAGCAATGCTTCATCAGGTAAAACAGCCTGTTGCAGGCAAATTTCAACTATGGTTACAGCAGTGATAAAAGGCTCTGTGAAAAACTCTACTACCTTGGCAGTAGAGTAATGGAGTCATAGAGCTGTGTAGCAAAAAACAGACTCTTCGGCCCAACTTATCCATGCCGACCATTTATCCTAAATAAATCTAATACCATTTGTCAGCATTTGGCCCATATCCATCTAAAGCCTTCTTATTCATTTACACATCCAGATGCCTTTTAAATGCTGTAATTGTACCATCATCCACCACTTCCTCTAGCAGCTCAATCCATACATGCACCCTCCCCTACATGAAAAAGTTTCCCCTTAGGTCCCTTTTAAATGTTTCCCCTCTCACCTTAAACCTATGCTGGCTAGTTTTGGACTCTGCTACCCTGGGGAAAAGACCTTGGCTGTACTCCTCATGATTTCATAAATCTCTATGCGGTCACCCCTCAGCCTATAACAGTCCAGGGAAAACAGCCCCATCCTATTTAGCCTCTCCCTTTTGCTCAAACCCTTGAAAATCTCATCTGCACCTTTTCAAATTTCACAACATCCCTCCTATACCAGGGAGGCCAGAATTGAATGCAGTATTCCAAAAGTGGCCTAACCAATGTCCTGTACAGCTGCAACATGATCTCCCAAATCCTATGTTCAATGCACTGACCAATAAAGGCAAGCATACCAAATGCCTTCTTCACTATCCTGTCGACCTGCGACTCTACTTTCAAGGAACTTTGAACCTGCATCCCAAGGTCCCTGTTCAGCAACACTCCCTGAGACATTACCATTAAGTGTATAAGCCCTGCCCTGATTTGCCTTTCTAAAATGCAGCACGTCACATTTTTCTAAATTAAACTCCATCTGCAATTCCTTGGCCTACCGTCACATCTGATCAAGGTCCCACTATATTCTGACGTAAGCTTCTTGGCTGTCCACCACACCAATTTAGGTGTCACCTGCAAACTTACTAACCGTACCTCCTATGTTCACATCCAAATCATGCATAGAAATGACAAAAAGCAGTAGATCCAGTACCAATCCTAGTAGATGTTTGAAAAAAATTACAGATTAAATTAATTAATTAAAGATCAATTTGACATGTTCACAATGACTCTTACCAATTTTTGTCGATGGACCATGGAAAGCATCCAATCCAGGTGTATTACAGCTTGGCATGGCAACTGCTTTGCCCAAGACTGCAAGAAATTACACAGAGTTGTGGATGCAGCCCAGTCCATCATGAAACACAGCCTGCCTTCCAACGACTCCGTCTACACTTCCCGCTGCATCAAGAAAGCAGCCAACATAATTAAAAACCCTTTTCACCCCTGTTATGCTCTCTTCCATTGGACAGAAGACACAAAAATCTGCAAAACACGTACAAACAAATTTAAGAACAGCTTCTTCCCTGCTATTATCAGATTTATAAATGGACATCTCATACATTAGTGTTGATTATTCTCTGCACCTTTTTTGTACTGTAATACTATATTCTGCATTCTGTTCTATTGCACTTATGTAAGATATGATTTGTCTGGATAGAATGCAAAACAATACTTTTCACTGATGAGTACATGTGGCAATAATAAATCAAATCAAAACTGGAAAACAGAAAATTCACACAAAGTGAATCCTTAAACAGCATTAGTTTCTGAGAGTACTAACACCTACACAGATGTGTGGATAACATATTACCTCTTTATTTCTTTATGGATAATGTATTTTAGATTAGAATGCATACTCTTTCAAGATTAAATAAATTTATGAGATTGACTTAGTGTTAAGAAAATCTGAATTACTGTTGAGATAGGACCCAAGAGCAGTAGTCTGATGCAGAAAGCTGGAAGGCCAGAACATTCTGTTCCTGGCGCTTGATTAGTAACTACAGTTGTAGTTATAAGAAACTGTTAAATTCTTGCTATTAAGGGAGAAGCAGCTCGAATTCGCATTGACAAAAAAGTCAGAGTGACACTACTTAAACAACTGTTTTTAAGGTGAAATCATGGAAAGCAGAAGCCTCATTATGGTTTAGAAATTCAGCAACACTCTTGATGAATTACACCCTGTTCAAATAACACATGCAATTTCATTTTTCAGACCAAGTGATTGATGATCCTCAGAAAAGATTTCTAAAGTCTTGCTTGTCATTGGTAAAGTTTCTCCATGAATGATCAGAATGATCCAGAAAAGACATGGAACTTTCTCAAAGACCACCTCAAGCTAAGAATTAACTTCAAGGTTAAGACTACAACTCACTACACAGTGAGCAACCCTAGTAATCTATTGACATGTTTTTTGGAAGATGCTACAGCAAAGGATGACAGTGTAACTTCTGTCAAGAGGAAAAATGAGAGAAGCTCGTTGAGTTAGTCGTCACACCTTAACCAATTAATGCCTTAAAAGAAGGATCTTTTGGGCAAGCATCCAGTCAATACCATAAAACTGTATAATTGTTTGTGGAATATTTCATATTATTAGTAAGTGTGAATGTCCATCATGTAGTCTAGGTAAGTCCCTTTATATTGCACTTCAGACTTAACGCCAGAAGTTGCAAGAATAGTTCAGCAGCCATCTTAGACAATGAACATTTAAAAAAGTTTAATATCTGAAACCAGCATTCCATGTCACACACCATCCTGGCCTGGACATGTTCTGTCATTCCTTCAGAGCCCAGTGATCAAATTCCTGGAAGTTTCTATCTAACAGTTTGTAGGAAGAAGGTGCAGCCTCAGTGTGAACATCAGTGCCTTCTCAAAGGCACCTTGCAATGAATAATTAAAATTACCATAAAATGTAGGAGTAGAAATAGGTCAGCCCATTGACTGATCTCATTGACTGATGGAGAACAAAGCTAATTTGATAATCCTCAATTTTAGGTTTTTGCCTTTTTCCCATAACCTTTGATCCCCTTACTGATTAAAAAATTGCCTATCTTATTCTTGAATATACTTAAATGAATAAGCTTTGACAGACTTCTATGGTAAAAAAAATTCCGTAGATTCACTATCCTCAGAGAGGAAATTTCTCTGCACTTCTATTTTAAATGCGTGATCCTCTGCTCTGAGATTATGCCCTCTAGTACTGGACTCTCCCACAAGGGGGAGAAACCTCTCTGCAACTATGCTGTCAAGTCCAACAAGAAATTTTGTATGTTTCAATAAGGCCACCTCTCATTCTTCGGAATTCCAGTGGGTAAAGGCCCAATCTACTCAACCTCTCCTCATAAAAGAATCCCTCCTTACCTGGTACCAACTGACTGAACATTCTCTGGACTGCCTTCAATGTCAGCATGTCTTTCAAAGCTGTTCACTGTATTCCATCTGTTGGCTGACTAAAGTCTTGTATTTGTTTAGCAAAACCTCTTTTCTTTAATTTTGGTTTGATTTAATTTATTATCATATGTACCAAGATACAGTGAAAAGTAATATATTGTGTGCTAACCAGACAAATCATACCTTACATAACTACATCGGGGTAGAAGAACAGAATGCAGGATTATAGTGTTACAGTGACAGAGAAGGTGCAGAGAAAGATTAACTCTAATCTATGGGCGGTCTGATACAATTAGGGAAGAAGTTCTTAAATCTGTTGGTACTTGTTATCAAACATTTGTGTCGTGCTCCCGATGGAAGAAGGTGGAAGGGAATATATCCAGGGTGGGAGGGTTAAAAGGACAAAAGAACATAGAAGAGTACAGCACATTACAGGCTCTTCGGCTACAATGTTGTGCCAACCTATCCTACTCTAAGATCAAACTAACGTGCATACCCTTCATTTTACTATTATCCATGTGTCTGTCCAAGAGTCGCTTACATGTCCCTAATGTTATCTGACTCTACTACCACCGCTGGCAGTGCATTCCACATATCCTCCACTCTGTGTAAAGAACCAACCTTTGACATCTCCCATATACCTTCCTCCAATCACCTTAAAATTATGCCCCCTCGTGATCGTCATTTCTGCCCTGGGAAAAAGTCTCTGGCTATCCACTCTATCTATGTCTCTCATCGTCTTGTACACCTCTATCAAGTCACCTCTCATCCTTCTTCACTTCAATGAGAAAAGCCCTAGCTCCCTCAACCTTTCCTCATAAGACCTGCCCTCCAGTCCAGGCAATATCGTGGTAAATCACCTCTGCACCCTCTCTAAAGCTTCCACATCCTTCCTATAATGAGGCGACCAGAACTGAACACAAAATTCCAAGTATGGTATAACCAGGGTTTTATAGAGCTGCAGCATAACCTCGTGGCTCTTAAACTCAATCCCCCTGCCAATGAAAGCCAACATACCACACACCTTCTTAACAACCCTATCAACTTGGGTAGCAACTTTAAGGGATCTATGGATGTGGACCCCAAGATCCCTCTGTTCCTCGACACTGCCAAGAATTCTGCCATTAACCCTCTATTCTGCATTCAAATCTGACCTTCCAAAATGAATCACTTCACCCTTTTCTGGGTTGAATTCCACCAGCCACTTCTTTGCCCAGCTCTGCATCCTGTCAATGTCCCATTGCAACCGTAAAACAGCCCTCCACACTATCCACAACTCCACCAACCTTCGTGTCATCAGCAAACTTACTAACGCACCCTTCCACTTGCTCATCCAAGTCATTTATAGAGATCACAAACAGTAGAGGTCCCAGAACAGATCCCTGCGGAACACCACTGGTCACCGAGCTCCAGGCTGAATACTTTCCATCTACTACCACCTTCTGTCTTCGATTGGACAGCCAATTCTGTATCCAGACAGCCAAATTTCCCTGAATGTCATGCCTCCTTATTTTCTAAATGAGTCAACCATGGAAAACCTTGCTAAAATACATATACATTACATCCACTGCTCAACCTTCATCAATGTGTTTGTGAGGCATGACCTGACCCTCACAAAGCCATGCTGACTATTTCTAATCAAACTATGCATTCCAAATAATCATAAATACTATCACTCAGAATCCTCTCCAATAATTTGCCCGCCACAGAAGTAAGACTCACTGGTCTATAATTCCCAAGGTTATCCCATTCCCTTTCTTGAACAAGGGAATAACATTTGCCACCCTCCAATCATCTGGTACTACTCCAGTGGACAGTGTGGATGCAAAGATCATCACCAAAGGCGCAGCAATCTCTTCCCTCACTTTCCGTAGCGACCTTGGTATATCCCATGCCTCATGTATCCTCATGTTTTTCAAAATTTCTAGCACATCCTCCTTCTAAACATCAGCCTGTTCGAGCATATCAGTCTGTTTCACGCTGTCCTCACAAACAAGGTCCCTCTCACTGGTGAATACTGAAGCAAAGTATTCATTAAGGACCTCCCATACCTCCTCCAATTCTACGCACAAGTTCCCTCCACTATCCCTGATTGGCCCTACCCTCACTCTGGCCATCCTCTTGTTCCTCACATAAGTACAGAACGCCTTGGGGTTTTCCTTAATCCTACCCGCCAAGGCTTTTTCATGCCCCCTTCTAGCTCTCCTCAGTCCATTCTTCAGTTCCTTCCTGGCTAACTTGTATCCCTCTAGAGCCCTGTCCAATCCTTGCTTCCTCAAACTTTAGTAAGCTTCCATCTTTCTCTTGACTAGATGTCTTGTCATCCAAGGTTCCTTCACCTTACCATCCCTTCCTTGCCTCAGTGGGACAAACCTATCCAGTACTCACAGCAAGTGCTCCCTAAACAACTTCCACATTTCTGTTGTTCATTTCCATGAGAATATCTGTTCCCAATTTTTGCTCCACAGTTCCTGCCTTGTAGCATTGTAATTCTCCGTCCCCGAATTAAATAGTCTCCCATACCGCTGCTCCTATCCCTCTCCATGATTATAGTAGAGGTCAGGGAGTTGTGATCATTATCACCATAATGCTCTCCCACTGAGAGGTCTGACACCTGGCCTGGTTCATTGCCAAGCCCAAATCCAATATGGCCTCCCTTCTAGTCATCTTATCTACATATTGAATCAGGAATCCTTCCTGGACACACCTGACAAAATCTACTTCATCCAAACTATTTGCACTTCTGAGGTGCCAGTCTATATTAGGGAAGTTGAAGTCACCCATGACAACAACCCTATTACTTCTGCACCTTTCCAAAATCTGTCTCCCAATCTGTTCCTCAGTCTCTCTGTTGCTATTGGGGGGTATATAGAAAACTGCCAATAAAGTGACTGCTCTTTTCCTGATTCTGACTTCCATCCATACTCACTCAGTGGACAACCCTCCTCAACAACCTCCCCTTCTGCAGCTGTGATACTATTCCTGATTAGCAATGCCACTTGCCCCACTTTTTTTACCTCCGTCCCTATTTATTTTGAAACACCTGAACCTCAGAACATCCAACAACCATTCCTGCCCCTGTGTTATCCAAGTCTCCATAATGGCCACAACATCGTAGCTCCAAGCACTGATCCATGCTCTAAGTTCATCACCCTTACTCCTGATACTTCTTGCGTTAAAATAGACACAATTCAACTCGTCACACTGTCTGAAACTTTGCCCTATCAAATGTCTGTCCTTCCTCACAGACTCTCTGCATGCTCTATCTGCCTGTACACCAGCTACCCCATCCTCTGATCCGTAGCCCGGTCCCATCCACCTGCCAAACTAGTTTAAATCCTCCTGAAGGGCTCTAGCAAACCTCCCACCCGGGATACTGGTGCCCCTCCAATTCAGGTACAACCCGTCCTTCTTCTACAGGTCCCACCTTCCCCAGAAAATATCCCTATGATACACATATCTGAAGCCCTCCCTCCTACAACAGCTCTGTAGGCATGTGTTCAACTGCACTCGCTTTCTATTCTTAGTTTCATCAGCCTGTGGCACCAGTAGTAATCCTGAGTAATCCTGAGATTACTACTCTGCTCATTCTGCCTTTTAGCTTCCAACCTAACTCCCTACATTCACTTTTCAGGTCCTCATCCCTTTTCCTAGCTATGTCATTGGTACTGATGTGTACTGTGACTTCTGGCTGCTCACTCTCCCCTTAAGAATCCTGTAGGCTCAATCCGAGACATCCCTGACCCTGGCACCCAGGAGGCAACACACCATCTGGGAGTCTCATTCGGTACCGCTGAATCTCCTGTCAGCTCTCCTAATCATTGAATCTCCTATCACTAGGGGAAGAATAGGAGAGCGATAATGATTGTAGAGATTGGCAGGTCGGCCCCCCTCAACAGAATCCAAAGCAGTATACTGATTATTGAGGGTAACGGCCACAGGGGATCCCTGCACTGTCTGCCTATTCCCTTTCCCTCTCCTGACAGTCACCCAGCTACCTTTATCCTGTAACTTGGGTGCGACAACCTCCCTATAACTCTTCTCTATCAACCTCTCTGCCTCCCGAATGATCCGGAGTTCATCCAGCTCCGGCTCCAGTTCCCTTTCGTGGTCTGTAAGGAGCTGGAGTTGGGTGCACTTCTTGCAGGTGAAGTCAGCAGCGACACTAGTAAAGACCCTTACCTCCCACAAGAGGAGAATGTAATTGCCCCAGCATCCATCCCCTCTGTTCTAAATTGCCAAAAGATACAGAGAAAAAGAAAAAAAGCTCACCTTACCGACTCTCCACACAGAGTCTTTTTTTGCTTAGAGGAGGTGGATGGGTGGGAGACACTACACGCGTAGAATCCCCACAATGTGGAAACAGGCCATTCGGCCCAAGTCCACATCACTCCTCCGGTAAGCATCCCACCAATCCCCTACTCCTGCCCTTCCCATGTCTAACCCAAACGTCCCTGGGCACCACGGGCAATTTAGCATGGCCAATCCACCTAGCCTTCACATCTTCGGACTGTGGGAGGAAACCGGAGCATCTGGAGGAAACCCACGCAGATACACGGAGAATGTGCAAACTCCACACAGACAGTCGCCCGGGTATCTAATGTTGTGAGGCAGCAGAGCTAACCACTGAGCCACCGTGCCGCCCCAAGTAATGAAGAAAATTACAGTACACATCAAAAACCTGAAACAAAACAGGCAAACCTTAACAAAGAGAAAGTTAGTTGTAATTTGGTAACTTTCACATAAAATTGCAAGAAGTTCAAAATGTTATAGATATTAAGTAATGCAGAAGCAAGAAAATGAAAATCAGAGTAAGGGATAAAAGAAAAACCTTGTTGTAGTTTGGAAGACATACATGATTAAATGGCATCTGGGGATGATATGGGAATAAAACAGGTCAATAATAGGACATGAAACAATAGATGATTCAATAGGAGCTTTAAATAATTTATGTAAATAACTTCCTTTATTATGGAACAAAAAGTGTTGTGTCTTTTGATCAATCTTTAATTAAAAGTTCACGTTAGTGTCCAATGTTTTACTCATCACTATGTAGGACATAGCTGAATTTGCAGTGCCAGTGGGCCTTTCCTTTCATGCATTGCAAATGCACCATACTAACTGAGATCACTGGAGATGGTGGCAGCATAGCAATAATGCCACTGTTCTGTACACAAATTCAGGATTTTAAATTCAATTTGTTATGATTCGTTGGGGCAGTGAACTTGAAATCAAGCCCCACTATTCCTGGAATCATAACAAAAATTTAAGATTTTAAGAAGTACAAACAATTTCCCAATTTACCTGCTGTCTAGACCCAGGTTAACAGACACATGGAGCAGGTTTCTACACTGAAGAAAATTGCTAATTATTACAAGTAATTATATTCTAGCTACAGTTAAATAGTTAGGAGCTATCAGCATATAACTCAAGTAATTAAAACTCTAATCCATTTATAAGATAATCCTTACACACACATACAAGAAAAATAAGTTGGTTCTGGTTGGAGGGAAAAATTGAGAAAGCGACTCAATGGTTCCTGTTCACAAGGGTTGCTGACATGATTCTTATGATTCATGTGCTGGTCAGAAAGTTGCTTGTCAGTTGTATTTCTCTGGCTGCTTCCTTTGGTTTGCAGGAAGCACAGGATGGCTGATTCACTGCAGCAAGATTATTGACTTATTGACTCAAAGTCACAACTTATGGCAACTGCTAAACAAAAAATAAACTTGTTTTCTTCAGGCTTAAAGCGGCTTACTGCAGAGAACAGAGAGAGAACGTGCATGCCTATCTTGGTGGCTAGCCGAAGACTTCTCATGATACTGTTCTTAGCTCAGAACTGTTAAGCTACCAGAAAACAAATCACGTTATTGTTTGCAGGCGAAAGATCTTTCTCCTTGATAACTGGTCAGCTGTTCACAAACCAATCCACTCCTTGTTGCCAATCAATGCTCCATTTGTTACAAACCTTCAGTTCCAGTTCATCTGTAACCACTCCTGTTACCCACAACTGTACAAAGTGTACAATGAGTATCCAATTATTTATTTTGAAACCATGTAATCCTTTAAAAAGACAAGGTCTTTACACATGAAAGCATTTGAAATTAATATTAGTTTAATGGTAATCATGAAATCTTTGTTAATTGTTGCTAAAACCTATCTGGTTCACTCAGGATATCCAACTTTAACTGGCCTGGCTAACATGTGATTCTGGACCCACAGCAAAGCGACTGACTCTTAACTACCCCCGAAAGACTCCAGCAAGTCACTCAATCATTAAGCCTAAAGAAAGTAACGGAACTATATGGACCACTGACAATAACAAGGGCACTGGAAACGGTAATGACAAACATGTCCCTGTTGATCGAGCAAAGTCATCCTTGCTAACATACAAGCTAAAATTAGGAAAGTTAGCCCACAGGCTAATCAACCAAGAATCCACAGTCACAAAATCATTGCTCATGTGGCAACGTTCCAAACATTGGCATCAACAGCACTGGGTAAATCTTGTTCAACTGGCATCACAGATCTGTTGTATGAGGATATAAGGCTGAATGGGTTAATACTGAAGAGTGTCTTAAGGACTACCCACCATGATAATGTCAAGTGCATTTGTGGGCTCAGAATTGCAGATGAGAATGACATCACATCTAATTTATCTTCATAATCTATTACAACAATATAACTTGTAAATAGTTGATAATATGAAATATACTACATTTTTCCCCAATAAGTGTGTTTTCTGGTTAGACTAATACATGGTTTTCCTCTACCACAAAAGGCCAAGTAGGCCCTGTAGGTCCTACACTTAAACTGATGGTGTCAGTGAAACCTACCCAATAGTAAGCTGCAGACTAGACATGCAACATGACAGACAGCAGTGCAGATTCCATTTTGCTATCACATACAATTCAAACATTTTTCAACATCTTTACAGCCAGCTTTAAGTCACTGCTCATGCATACAGTCAGCAGTCAGAAAGAGCTGACCATTTAAGAACACAACAAACGAAATCCACATGGAAAGACTTCAGAAACCGACAACATTGAATGCATTTGATCGATGGTTGCATCAAGGACCCCTAGCAAAATTGGAATCAATAAATATCAGGGGAAAACTTTCCACATAGGAAGATGGTTGTGGTTGTTGCTGGCTAGTCATCTGAACTCCAGGACACCTCTGTAGGACTTCCTCAGGGCAGTGTCCTAGACCAAACCATTTTCAGCTGCTCTATCAATCACCTTCTTTGCATCATAAGATTAGGACTGAAGATGTTCGCAGATGACTGAACAATATTCAATACCATTTGTGACTCCTCAGACAATGAAGGAGCCTACATGTAAAAACATCAAGACCTGGATAATATTCAGGCATGGGCTGAAAAGTGGCAAGCAATATTTGCATGACAAAAGCCAGCCAATGACCATCTTCAATAAGAAACAATCTAAACATCGCCCCTTGATGTTAGCATCACTGAATCCCCTACTATTAGCAACCTGTGGTTACTACTGACCAGAAACTCAACTGGACAAACAATATAAATGCAACAGCTGCAAGGGCAGGTCAGAGGCTAGGAATCCTGCTACTTTAACTCATCTCTTCGCTCCCCAAAGCCTGTCCACAATCTACATGACACCAAGCGGGACTGTGATGGAATACTGCCCAAATATGCCTGAATGGGCATAGCTCCAAAACAACTCGAAAAGCTTGATAAAATCCAGAACAAAGCAGCTACTTGTTTGGCACCGCATCCAAAAGCTTCCAATCTCTCCACCTCTGATCAGTAGCAGCACTGTGTACTATCCACAAGATGCATTGCAGTAAATCACCAAATATCCTTGGACAGTGCTTTCCAAACTCACAAACATTACCATGTAGAAGGACAAATGCAGCAGATATATGGAAACAACACCACCTTAAAATTGTTCTCCAACCACTTACCATCCTAACTTGGAAATTTGTTGCTGTTCCTTCATTGTTGCTAGGTCAAATCCTGGAATTCCCTTTCCAATAGCATTGTGGGTCTGCCTACAGCACATAGACTGCAGCAGTTGAAGGAGGCAGCTCACCGTCAGTTTCTCAAGGACAACGAGGGATGGGCATAAATGCTGGCCCTGCCAGGAACACCCACATCCCACAAGTGATTAAAAGGAAACATAGGAGGAGCCAGTGTTAGTGGCCAACTGACAGACATTGGAGGCTCAGTGGCCAAATTAAAAGCCCCTGTGGGTGACATACAACAATAAAGAATGACATGTGATTCCAGGTTGGGATAATGGGAAGTGAGGAAAATATTTACAGGTCAAATTGAGCATCGCTACCATAGCAGGCAGGCATCCTGAGACAGTAAGGAAAAACAAAGACCATAAGAACAATCCAAACCAACCTCTCAGTCACAAAGATGTTGCAAAGCCTGAATTAAAATGACAAAAAGGCAGATTAGAATCTAAACATCCTTTGTCTAATGGAAGAGGAGAATTAGGGGACTTTATTACCGTCACAGTAAAGGCTGGTGGTTCTTTATCAAAGTTGTATTAAAGGATGGAATAATTTAAACTGCAAAGAGCTAGAATCCTTTATTCTGGCCTCAAAATACAGAAAAGCCCTTCAGTAGAGGCAGCACAAAACACCAACATCACTACTACTGCAAAATAAAAAATGTAAAGAAATAAACATATTAAGAAGATGTGACATAAAAAAAAAGTTGCCAGGAAGATTTTATTTCAGATGTGGCCCAAATAGAGCACAGATTTGGACACCTTGGATAAAAGCAATTCTTGGAATTAGTAAACGATCCAAATTATATTCTAAATCAGAAGCTGAACAAGTAAATGCAATTCCATATACAATTGGGAGAATAGCTGATAACAATATAGTCTGCCAAGGTGCAAAGAAAGAAGTGTTACTCTTGAAGAAATACTGGAAGTTTTTGCCATTGCTTTATTCATGAAATAATAAAATTTGTCAAAGAGCAAGAATTTAAAGTTTAATACAAGATAGTACAATGAGGACAGATACCAGTGACTAAAATTCCTTGATGTCACTGTGGAGCAGAGAAGCCTCATAGGTACAAACATGAGTCAGTAAGCCATAATCAGCTCAACCAGGTGCTACCATAGCGAATGTGAAACCAGGAATGTTTCATCATCCATCAGTATTATGTAGATGCTGGCCAGACTGAGGAATTGTCAGAGATAACAAGGCGTGGGGCTGGATGAACACAGCAGGCCAAGCAGCATCATAGGAGCAGGAAAACTTGACGTTTTGGGCCTAGACCCTTCATCAGAAATGGGGGAGGGGAAGAGGGTTCTGAAATAAATAGGGAGAGAGGGGGAGGCGGATAGACTATGGATAGAGGAGAGGATAGGTGGAGAGGAGGCAGACAAGTCGAAGAGGCAGGGATGGAGCCAGTAAAGGTGAGTGTAGGTGGGGGGGGTAGGGAGGAGATAGGTCAGTCCAGGGAGGACGGACAGGTCAAGGGGGCGGGATGATGTTAGTAGATAGGAGATGGGGTTGGGGCTTGAGGTGGGAGGAGGGGATAGGTGAGAGGAAAAACAGGTTAGGGAGGTGGAGATGAGCTGGGCTGGTTTTGGGATGCGGTTGGGGGAGGGGAGATTTTGAAGCTTGTGAAATCCACATTGATACCATTGGGCTGCAGGGTTCCCAGGCTGAATATGATTTGCTGTTCCTGTAGCCTTCGGGTGGCATCA
>JAHRHZ010000251.1:2822944-2850435 GCA_024137785.1 Ginglymostoma cirratum
CCTCTCCACCTATCCTCTCCTCTATCCATCCTCTATCCGCCTCCCCCCTCTCTCCCTATTTATTTCAGAACCCTCTTCCCCTCCCCCATTTCTGATGAAGGGTCTCGGCCCGAAACGTCAAATTTTCCTGCTCCAATGATGCTGCTTGGCCTGCTGTGTTCCTCCAGCCCCATGCCTTGTTATCTCAGATTCTCCAGCATCTGCAGTACCTTTTATCTCTGAGGAATTGTCAGTTTGGCCAGAAAAAAAATTTTGAGCAACAACACCATTTTACAATCATAATTGCTTATTGGTGTTTAGTGAATAATGGGTCATTCCAACTGCACTTCGGAAGATATCATGGGAAAGCTACATCAGGAATACTTAGGATCACCAAAAGCAGAACCAGAGCTCGGTCAGCAGTGTGTTAGCTTGACATAGCTGATTGGGAAACCAGTGTCTATACTGGATTACAGGAAATATTTTCCACCAACAAAAGAGATCAAAAAGCAAGGATTGGCAAAGATTTTGAGGAAACACTGAGATAGCGAATGAGCAGTATACCCACTTGAGCTAACTAATGATACGTTAAATGATGGAACTCAGGTTTTAACACAGCTTAGTGATGAAATAGTAATGACAGATTCGAGTCTGATTTTGGAGGAAGGGGTGACTTGGAGGAGTTGCATTCAAAGAGAGAATTTAATTTTATCTCCCCCAAGAAGTATTCTCACAAGCAATGAGAGTGACGATGCGAATCAAGAAGCAGTTCTCAAATCACAAAACTGAGGAAGTGAACATGAAGATTTTACTGATAATGCATTAATTCAGGTAGTTTGCGATTCTCCCAGAATGCAGCCTCTTCAGACTAGTAGAGTTTTGGATTGAAGACTGCTGACTTTCATATTTTTCCTGACTGCATGAGATCTGAGAAGCCTTTTAATTTCACGGATTTTGTTTGAGGATGACAGCATCCTGTTGAAATAATTTCTTCCTCCCAGCATCCTGAATATTTGGAAATTGGTGGTCCCTTCTCAGTGGCACCTTACATGCAGTTGTAGGTTCCACATCTTTAATTAGTGTCAGCAGATTTGTATTTTCAAACTGTCAGTAAATCTGTGCTGCAGTATCCAAACATTTTCTTCCAGTTTGTTGAATGGTTTGAAAGCTCTCATTTGCACCCCATGTTTGCATTACTAGTGAAACGTTCATGTTCACTTCCTCAGTTCTGCAATTTGAAAACTCCTTCTTGCTTGGCATAATCACTGTCATTGTTTTGAGAGGATCCACCTTGGAGGAGGTGAGGAAATTAAATGTGACTCATCCAAATCACCTCTTCCTCTTACATCAAATTTGAATCTGTCATCCAACAAATGGAGGTAGTACTTCAAACATCCCCATCCCCAATGATAGGGGAGCCCAGCACATCCTTGCAAAAGACAAGACTGAAGCATCTGCAATCATATTCAGCCGGAAGTGCAGAGTGGATGATCCAGCTTGGTTTCATACTGAAATCCCCAGCATTACACCCATCAATATTCAGTTCAATTTACTTACTCCACATGATACCAAGAAACAGGTAAAGATGCCAAATACTGCAAAGACCATGTGCCCTGACATTCTGGCAACAGTGTTGAAGATGTTTGCACCAAAATTAGTTGTGCCCTTAGCCAAGCTGTCCTAGTATAGTTACAAGAATGTCTAACAATATGAAAAACCAGGAGACATTAATCCAATCTATTATAGCCCCTTTAGTCAACTCTTAATCGTCAGCAAAGGGATGGAAGAAGTCATCAACAATGTGATCAAGCAGTACGTGATCAATAATAATCTATTCACTGATACTCAATATATGTTCTCTGAAGTCCACTCAGCTCCTGACCTCATTATAGTCTTGACCCAACTATGTACAAAAAAGCTGGACTCCAGAGATGAAGTGGGAGTGACTGCCCTTGACATTAAGATAGCATTTAATTAAACATGGTATCAAGAAAACCTAGCAGAATTGTAATCGAAAAAATTTTCCACTGGTTGGAGTCATACATAGTACAAATGAAGATGGCCTTAGTTTTCAGAGGTAAATCGTCTTAATCTTGGAATATCACATTAAGTGTTCTTCAGAGTAGTGTCCTAGGCCCAAACATCTTTAGTGCTTCATGAATGACGAACCTTCCATCATAAGAATGACCATCTCCAATGGGAGAGCTCCTATGGAATAAATTTAACATAACTGGCATTATCATTGCTGAATCTCCCACTACCAGCATTCTGAGAGGTCACCGTTGACAAGAAACTGAACATTTAAATATTGTGGCTATAAGACCATGTCCAAGGCTAGGAACTCTGTGGTAAGTGACTTCCCAGAGCTGGTCCCAGCAAAAGTCAGGAGTAAGATATGATACTCTCCAATTGTCTGGATGAGCACACCTCTGGCAACATCAGGACTTTTGACACTATATAGGACAAAGCAGCCCATTTGATTAACACCCCATCAGCCAGCTTTGACCTGCACTTCCTTCCCATCGAAGCACAGTGGAGAGTTTTTCTTTGATTGCAATTCTGCTAGGTTTTCTTGATGCCATACTTTTTTAAATGCTTTTTTTCCCCGGAAAGGACTTTGTCAACTACAAGGGTCCTTCAAGAGCATCTTACAAATTTGCAACCTCTACCATCCAGAAGAGCAGCAAATGCACTAGAATATCCTGTGAGTTCCTCTCCAAGCTACACACTATCCTGATTTGGAAGTACATCACTGTTCCTTCACTAACCATGAGTAAAATCCTGAACTCCTTTCCTTACAGCACTGACAGACTGGAACAGCCCACCACCACCTTCTCAAGGGCAATTAGGGATGAGTAATAAATGCTAGCCTAGTGAGTGACCCCCAGATCTCATGAAGAAATAAACTGAAGGATTTTTCATTATAATTGATAATCAATATGCCGCAACTTGGCAAACAACACCCTTGACACATATGTGGACAATACTGACTGTACCCACCATCGCCACATTATTGGGCCCTTCCAACTTCACTCCTCCTGCAACTGATTTCATCCTCTGTACTACTCTCTACTCACTTGGAGCTCTTTTCTGCTCCTCCTCATAAATAATGTCGCTCTGCACCATTCCCCTCATCCAGTGATTCTTCCTGATCAGTACTAACTCTCCAAATAATCTGCCATATCATAGAATCCCTACAGTGTGGAAGTAGCCCATTCAGTCCACACTAACTCTCTGAAGAGCATCCCACCCCCCTCCCCAGATCCAATACTCTACCCTATCCCTGTAACCATGCATCTTCCCAAGGCTAATCCACCTAGGTTGCACATCTTTGTACAATGGGAGAAAACTGAAACACCCAGAGGAACCCACACAAACACAGTGAGAACATGCAAACTCCACACAGACAGTTACCTGATGCTGGAATCGAACCCCAGTCTCTAGCACTGTGAAGCTGCAGTGCTAACCACCTAACCATCATGCCAGCCATCCTATTTCACTCTCATGCCATAGAATTATACCAGGAAAGCTTACACCTAACTTCACAAAGCTAATTGGCACATAAGATTTTCATGCGACACTGACTTCAAACCTCAGGGTTTTTTTTTATATAAATTGTTTCACTCTAACCAGTATTCAAGGCATGCATATGTAATACAAGTAGGAAGCAGCTACAGGCCAGCATAATCTGTAACATGCTTTAAACATCCTTAACTTTAAAGCTGCATCTCAACTCACCGTCAGGAAATCAAAATCTCACATCCTGCCTAATTAAGTCACCATAGTTCCCATTCTTGCAGGTTCCTTAAAATGTCCCCTGATGTCAAGTATTTTCCACTATTTTAGATAAATCAGCGCCAAGCTTAGGACTTACTTATTGCATTCACAGGCAATCATCTTCCTGCAAGGATCCTGCTACTTTATTTATTGGAATTGCAGTGAAGCAGTAATTTTCATTAAGCAATCTCTCAATGTAATGTCAAAGGAAAAGTACAATTTTCAGATTAAAAAATATAGGGTGGTCATTGCATTCCAGCACTAGGCCTCTAGCTTTCTGGCTTGCATACAGTCCTTTCAATATTTTAAGTCTTGACTTTAAGGTCATCAGCTGTTATTTTGATCCATACACGTAATACTTTTCCAGTTTTATTTCTTTCGCTGAGTCTGTGCATTCAGTACATTTTGTATCAGAGCCAGAATCACTTTAGTCATGGTTCAATTTGGGATTATCATGATTTAATCCTATCATTGTGATGTCAAACATGTATTTGTTGCTGTCTAGGAAAATAAACTTGAATTACTTTCTCTGAAAGCAATACCTCAATTGTGCGCTTGGAAATCAAAAAAAAAAATCTTTGGGCCTTACATTAAAATAGCGAATCCCTAATTCTCCAGCGATTTTGCACAACAGTTTAGAACAAAAGAACAAAGAAAATTACAGTACAGGAACAGGCCCATCAGCCCTCCAAACCTGTACTGACATGCTGCCCGTCACAACTAAAACCCCCTACCCTTCCGGGGACCATATCCCTCTATTCTCATCCTATTCCCATCCTATTCATGTATTTCTCAAAATGCCCTTTAAAAATCACTACAGAATCTGCTTCTAGTACCTCCCTCGGCAGTGAGTTCCAGGCACCGACCACCCTCTATGTAAAAAAGCTTGCCTCGTACATCACATTTAAACCTTGCCCCTCACACCTTAACCCATGGCCCCTGGTAACTGACTCTTCCACCCTAGGAAAAAGCTTCAGACTGTCCACTCTGTCCATGCCCTTCATAATCTTCTAGACCTCTATCATGCTGCCCCTCAACCTCCGTCGTTCCAGTGAGAACAACCCTAGTTCTCCAACCTCTCCTCAAAGCGAATGCCCTCCATACCAGGCAACATCCTGGTAACTCTTTTCTGTACCCTCTCCAAAGTCACCACATCCTTCTGGTAGAGTGGTTACCAGAATTGAACACAATATTCCAAATGTGGCCTAACTAAGATTTAATAAAGCTGAAACATTACCTGCCAATTTTTAAACTCAGTGCCCCAGCCGATGAAGACAAGCGTGCCATAAGCTTTGTTGACAACCTTCTCCACCTGCGTTGCCACTTTCAGTGACCTGTGTACCTGAACACCCAGATCCCTGTGCCTATCAGTACTCTTAAGGGTTCTGCCATTTACTGTATATTTTTCATCTAGATTAGACCTTCCAAAATGCATTACCTCACATTTTTCCAGAATAAACTCCACCTGCCATCTCTCTGCTCAAGTCAACAACCGATCTATATCCAGCTCTATCTTTTGACAGTCCTCATCACTATCCACAATTCCACCAACCTTTGTGTCATTGGCAAACTTACTATTCAGGCCAGTTACATTTTCCTCCAAATCATTTATATATATTACATATAGCAAAGGTCCCAACACTGATTCCTGAGGAACGCCACTAGTCACAGCCCTCCATTCAGAAACACACTCTTCCATTGCTACTGTCTGACTTCAATGACTGAGCTAGATTTTTATCCATCCTGCAAGCTCAACACTGATCCTGTGCGATTTTACATTCTGTATCAGCCTGCCACGAGGGACCTTGTCAAAAGCTGTAATGAAGTCCAAGTAGACAACATCCACTGCCCTACCCTCATCGATCACCTTTGTCACTTCCTTAAAAAATTTAATCAAGTTAGTCAGACATGACCTCCCCTTCACAAAACCATGTTGCCTCTCGCTAATACGCCCACATATTTCCAAGTGGGAGTAAATCCTGTCTTGAAGAATCCTCTCTAATAATTTCGCTACCACTGATGTAATGTTCAGTGGCCTGTAATTAGCTGGATTATCCTTGCCACCCTTGTTAAACAAAGGAATAACACTGGCTATTCTCCAAGCCTCTCAGACCTCCCTTGTAGATACAAAGATTTGCCTCGAGGTCCCAGGAATTTCCTCCCTTGCCTCACTCAGTATTCTGAGGTATATCCCATCAGGCCCTGGGGGTTTGTCTAACTTAATGTTTGTCAAGACCCCCAATACCTCCTCCCTTTTGATCTCAACATGACCCAAATTATCTACAGGCCCTTTCCCCAGACTCATCATCCACCAAGTCCTTCTCTATGGTGAGTACTGACACAAAGTACTTATTTAATACCTTTCCCATTTCTTCTGGCTCCACACATAAATTCCCTTCCCTGTCCTTGAGTTGGCCAACCCTCTTCCTGGTTACCCTCTTGCTCTTTATATATGTGTAAAAAGTCTTGGGATTTTCCTTAATCCTGTTGGCCAATGACTTTTCATGACCCTTTTTGACCCTCTTGACTCCTTGCTTAAGTTTCTTTTGACTTTCCTTGTATTCCACCCTTGCTTCATGTGTTCCCAGCCTCTAAGCCTTGATAAATGCTTCCTTTTTATGTTGATAAGGCTCATGATTTCTCTCATTATCCAAGGTTCCCTAAACTTGCCATACTTATCTTTCATCCTGACAGGAACATGCCAGTCCTGAGGTCCCAGCAACTTACACTTGAAAGCCTCCGACGTACCAGATGTTGACTTGCTCTCAAATGTCTGCGTCCAATTTACATTCTTCAGTTCCTGCCGAATATTGTTGCAATTAGCCTTCCCCCAATTTAGCACCTCCACTCGACAACTACACTCATTTTTACCATACAGTAGCTTAAAGCTTACTGAATTCTGATCATTGTTCCCGAGATGCTCCCCTACTAAGACATCGACCACCTGGCCAGACTCATTCCTCAATACTAGGTCCAGCGTGCCCCCTTTCCTAGTTGGACCATCTACATACTTTTTCAAGAAGCCCTCCTGGATGCTCCTTACAAACTCTGCCCCATCTGAGCCCCAAGCACCAAGTGAGTCCCAGTCAATATATGGGAAGTTAAAATCACCCATGATAACAACCCTGATACTTTTACATTTTGCCAAAATCTGCTTACATATCTGTTCTTCTATCTCCCGCTGGCTGTTGAGAGGCCTATTGTGAACCTCAAACATTGTGATTGCACCCTTCCTGTTCTTGTGCTGTACCCATATTGCCTCATGGAATGAACCATCCGAGATGTCTTCCCACAGTACAGCTGTGATAACCTCCTTAACAAGTAGTGCAACTACCCCACTTCTTTTACAGCCCCCTCTATCCCACCTGAAACATCTGGATCTTGGAACGTTAAGCTGCCAATCTTGTCCCTCCCTTAAACAAGTCTCTGTAAAAGCAATAATATCATAGTTCCAAGTACTAATCCACACTCTAAGTTCATCTGCCTTACCTGTTACATTTCTCACATTAAAACAGATACACTTCAGTCTACCAGACCAACTTTGATCAGCAACTGCACCCTGCCTGCTCTTCCTCTGAGTCTTACTGGCCCTACTTTTTAGTTCCCTTTCAGTAAATTCACCTTGGCTTAGGTTACCAACCCACTGGCAAGCTAGTTTAAATTCTCCTAAGTGGCACCAGCAAACCTCCCAGCCAGAATATTTGTGCCCCTCTAGTTTAGATGCAACCCATCCTTCTTGTACAGGTCGCACCTACCCTGGAAGAGATCCCAAGGGTCCAGATATCTGAAACCCTCCCTCATATATCATCTGTTTAGACATGTGTTGAACTGTACTATTCTCATATTTCTAGCCTCACTGGCACGTGGCACAGGGAGTAATCCCAAGGCTACAACCTTGGTGGTCCTGCTCTTTAACTTTCTACCCAACTCCCTGAATGGCTGCTGCAGGACCTCATCTCTCATCTTACCTATCTCATTAGCACCAATATGTACCACAACCTCCAGCTGTTCACCCTCTCCCTTCAGAATGCTTTCTGCCTGTTCAGAGACATCCTTGTCCCTGGCACCAGGGAGGCAACATACCATCCAGGAGTCTCTTTTACGTCCATAGAAGCGCCTATCTGTACCCCTAACTATAGAGTCCCCTATAACTACTACTACTCTAGTGCTATTCATCCTTACCTTCTTAAGAACAGAGACAGCTGTGGTGCCAGCGGGTAGGTCTTCCCTCATTGACCTTCCCAGGATGCTCTCTGGATCTCTCCCTTTCCCTTGCTTCTGGTCCTCACAGTGGCACGCGTGTTTTTTTTGGAGGAGGAGGTTGGGAGGGAAACACTGAGGAAGTGTTTGGGGTTGAATTGTCACTTGACAGCAGCCCCTCCACAAACCATAGAATCCCTACAGTGTTTAAACAGGCCCTTCGGCCCAACATGTCCACACTGACCCTTGGAGCATCCCACCCAGACCCATCCCCTTATAACCACCTAACCTACACATCCCTGAACACTGCCGGCAATTTTGCATGGCCAATCCACCTGACCTGCACATCTTTGGACTGTGGGAGGAAACCAGAGCACCCGGAGGAAACCCGTGCAGATACAGGGAGAAAGTGCAAACTCCACACAGATAGTTGCCCGAGGGTGGAATTGAACCCGGGTCCCTGGCGCTGTGAGGCAGCAGTGCTAACCACTGAGACATCGTGCCACCCCAACCACGTTCTGGAAGCAGGAACTACACCGATACAGATCCTCCCCACGTCAGCCAATCAGCATCACCACTCTGCTGCCTTCTTCCAGGTCTTTCTTTATAATTAAACTATTTATGTATTTAAACACGTTTAAGTAATTAGCTGAAGATTGATTACCTATAGCCAGTCTCTGGTATTGTTTGTGTAAAATATTTAATGGACTTGAGAATTCAATGTATTGATAAAACGTAGTGAAATTTCCTAGATTACAGTGGCAACTACAGTTCACAAGTATGTTTTTGCGAAGTGGTTTGGGGCCTCTGAACTCATGAGAGTATACATAATTTCAAGCTCTTTCTTAATTATCTAAAAAAATGCAGGGTATAATTGGATAACAATAGCAGAGTTATATTTCTCCAGACCACTCTCAAGCCAGAGGCAAAAAAGATAGAAGGAACATGCACAGTGCAAGAAAATTATGGTGGAAATGACATGGAATTCTTGATATAGATATGCATTGATTTCACACATTTCATGACCTTAGAAGGTCAGAAATCGCTTACAACCAATGATGCACTTTTAGGGTGTTAATTTTTAGACTTAGAAAGGTGACTATACTAGCTGGAAAGTGCTTTGGGAGACCTGAGGTCATGAGATGCATTATCAAGCCTTTCTTACAAAAAATGAGATGGTTAATTTATGCAGCTGCGGTTCTGTGTGTATAAAGAAATCAGACTTTTTAGAGCAATTTGCCTTAAAAGCTTATATTTTTAAACTCAGCCTAACTCTCAAACAGTTTTAAAAAGGTTGTTCACTGACCAGTCACAACTCATGACAGTGGATCTTGCAACAGACTGGTCCAAATTGTATACATCAAAATGTAACTGTGAAGTACTTCTGAAACAGTAAACAGTCGTACAATGTCAGCCATTGGTTAGAGAGTTGAATAATTTTGATGATGTCATGGACAAACTTGCAGCATAAATCAGTCCAACTTTCTTCTTTCTGTAGAAGTTTGAGTGATGGATGATGTAGAAATAGAATTATGAAGAGTGGGGACCACTGAGTTTGAAACTAAACATTGCAGAAGACAGCAAAGGGAACGAGTGGGCATGCAAATATGTGAATGTAAAGCAGGTAAATCTACAGTAAACAAAAGACCAACTCTGACATTTGGAGCACTCAGTCAACAGAGTCAGAAAGAAATCACATTGTTAAGTTTTGTTCATACTGGAAATAGTTTTCACATTGGGATGTGAAGGTAATTTACATGTGCATAAAAATAAGATAAAAAGTGATAGTTTTTTTTGTATCATGCTGATAAATTGCTTTCCTCCACATTCTTGACAATAATATTGTATCAGGACTGGTAAGATAACATCTTCTACTTCATTTCTATGAACATTCACTTGGAAAGCTCCCTACAAGCTTTTCTATCAAGTCAAGTGCCCTCACTTCATTTTAACTATAACACTTGGAGATGAGCATGAGTAATGCTCTGGGATTTTTAATCTGTTGTACTTTGACATTGTCAAACTAACCTAATTTTGATCAACACAGACCAGAATGCAGATCCATACATCTCAGGGAATATAGATTTTGCATTTCCAAATGTGCCTTTGGACACACTCAGCAGTGAGAGACCTGCTTATTGCTTCAAGATTTGAAGTGCATTGCCTGAGAGTATAGTGGAGGCAAATTCAATCGTCATGGCTTTCAAAAGGAAATTGGATAATTACCAGAAGAGAAAAATGTTGCAGTGCTACAAAGAAAGCAGAGAAGTGCAACTAGCTGAGTTGTTCTTGCAGAGAGACAGCATAGACACA
This sequence comes from Ginglymostoma cirratum, assembly GCA_024137785.1. NCBI lineage: Eukaryota > Metazoa > Chordata > Chondrichthyes > Orectolobiformes > Ginglymostomatidae > Ginglymostoma > Ginglymostoma cirratum. The sequence continues at coordinate 2,833,214 of JAHRHZ010000251.1, forward strand.
ATGGGTGAAATGGCGTCCTTGTGTTCCGTAACCATTCTATTATCCTATGATGACTGAAAGTTAAAATAAAATGTTCCTCTTTTGTTTCCAGTTAAACACAATGCCCAAACTGTCCTCATATTTCATCAACCACTGATGGAATCTGTGAATTATTAGCCAGCGTATCTGTCCTACACATTTCATCCCCATAATATCAGTGCCAAAATAAAAGAATTGCACTTCCGCATGGATGGACAGGTACTAAACCACGATCATGACTCAACATACTTGGGGGTAATGAGGGATAGGACTGTTGGAACGATCTGAAGAAAATGGCAACTAAGGTCAAAACCATAAAGAACCTAATCACCAAATGAGTCAGTGCTGCTACAACACTCTGCACCTCAGCACTTACCCCATCATTCGCCATAGAAGAGTACTGTGCATCAGTCTGTTAAAGATCATCTAACACACACACACACTAACACACACACTCACACACACACACACACGTGTCACGTTGACACGCAACTGAATGAAACTATATGCATCATGACTGGAACTCGCCAATTAATCTGTGATGGCATACATTTGCCATCAAATTGGATGCTATGGAAAGCTCATTCTTTTGCCAACTGTAAACATTACAAGTTGTGATCTTAAGCAATCATGGCCACTACATATGCAAACTCGCTATAAATAAGGATGATGACATTGACCTGGAGAGACATACAAGAGACCTCGTTATGGGTTTGCATTGCCAAGCTCAAGAGCCTGACATAACATTTTTGATGTGAACTACCCATCATATATCTCCCAGCCTTGAATGGCAGTGCATTCCCTGTAAAGCTAAAAAAAAAGGAGACAATGCAGGCATGTGTGAAATCGTCACTTATTCTGTCCTCTTACTTACAGGGCTGGTGTAAGTGTAGATGCTCTACACAGTCCAGGTGTCACTACAATCCTCCACGTGCCTCATAATCTCAGTGTTGTCCACATTAAAATGCAATGTCTTGGTTGCAATCATCAACGTGAACGTTCAAAGCCTCCAACATTGGGGATCCACCTGCAGTCAAGCAGTCAGTTGTTTGTGAGAGATGACCAATACTTGGCCATTACAACTGCTTTCATCCTTTAAAACTTTAAAGATTTTGCTTATCTCTCATATGGATAAGACTTCACCAGGTCAGACAACGACAAAGGCATGACAGGGTACATTTCAAGAGTGTCAAGGAGAATATCTTTCCACAAAGTGTCATCTGTGTCACTTAAATGCCTTCAGCAGTGTTTTCTTTTCCTGTCCTTTCTACTACATCTAAGCGCAATTCTAGGGTCTGCAGCTCGAATGGAGGGAGCCGTGTAGTTGGCCTTGTTTGCCTGGAAGACTTGGCTGGTCATTGCTACGGTTTTGGGTCCAGAGGACCCAGGCCTGCTGAAAGTGTCCTGCCGAGAATGTCCTGCCCAAATGCAGGTTCACAATTCTCCTTGATGTCCACAGCTGATGGATTGTCATTAGAGTGGTCTGGAAGATCTTCTTTCATCTACCACATCAATAAGCATCTCCAGTTCCCTATCATTAAAATGATGTGCCAGCTTCCCTTTCCGGGCTGTTTGTTTAGTCACAACAGGGGATCATCGAAGTTCCTGGCTTACAGCATATGAAATACTATAGAACTGGCTTTGAATTGAGTACCAAATGCAAAGTCCCAGCAGCAGCATGCACTTTCACCACCCCTGCCACACAATTCCACAAACTGTGTGCATTCTTTCAGAAAAGTCAACGTAGCAGGACTCCCTGCACAAATCTCTCCAAAATCAACATGTTGCCAAAAGTGAGGAAGTTCAGCCCTTTGTAATTGTTCTGGTCTTACAACTCGTCAAAATGTACGTTTACATTTCATTGCTTCTCCATGGTGTTCCTCCCAAATTGCTTCACTTCACCTTGATCCACCTTAAATTATATTTGCCGTCTGTAAAATTTTCATTTTACCAGTTTGTATTTTGCATATATCTGCTGCTATCCTTCTCAAAAGACACAAAATTTTTCAGTATCTACAACATATTCTTACTCTATATTCTCTTTAATCAAATTCAGTTTTTCATACGCAAAGAAATAAAACCATAAAATAAAGCAGAATTAGGCCAGTCAGCGAATTGAATCTGCTCCACCATTTGATGACAGCTGATGTGTTACTCAAAGTTTTCTCCTGCCTTCTCTCTGCAACCTTTGACACCGTACTAATCAACACTCGATCTATCCCTGTCTTAAATACATTCAGAACCTTGGCTTCCACAGTTCTCTGCAGCAATGAGTCCCACAACGTCACCACTCTCTGGTAGAAGAAATTTTCCCCCGTCTCAGTTCTAAAGGGCCATCCCTTCACTTTCAGGCTGTGTCCCCAGATCTTAGTCTCTCCTACTGGTGGAAGTATCTTCTCCATATCCATGCCACCTAGGCTTCTCAGTCTCCTATGAGTTTCAATCAAAACACCCCTCATCCTTCTAAACTCCATTGAGTACGGAGCCAGAGTTCTCAACTGCTCCTCATATGACAAGTCTTTCATTCTCAGGTTTATTCTTGTAAACCTCTTCTGGCCCCCCTTTAATACCAGCACATCTTACCTTAGATATGGGGCCCAAAACTATTCACAACATTCCAAGTGTGCTCTGACCAGAGCCTTGCACAGCCTCAGCAGTACATCCATGCTCTTGTCTTCTAGCCTCCTTGAAATGAATGCCAACATGCCATTGCTTTCCTAACCACCAAGTGATCCTGTATGCAAACCTTAAGAGAATCAAGAAGTAAGATTCCCAAGTCCTGTTGCACTTCAGATTTCCAAAGCCATTCCCCATTTAGTAAATAATCTATGCTTCTATTCTCCCTACCAAAATGTATAACCTCACACTTTGCCATATTGTATTCCATCTGCCATTACTTTGCCCACTGACTTAGCATGGCCAAGTCTTTCTGCAGTCTCCCCGCTTCCTCAACATTATCTAGCCCTCCACCTTTCTTTGTGTCATCTGCAAACTTAGCAACAATGCTCTCAGTTCCTTCATCTCGATTGTTAATATACAACATGAACATTGCGGTCTTAACATTGACCTGTGTGGAACTCCACTTGTCCCCGGCTGCAGCCTGAAAAAGACCCCTTTCTCCTTATTCTGCCAGTCAGCCAGTCCTCTATCCATGCCAGTACACTTTGATCTTATCTTTTTTAGCAGCCTCCTATGCAACACCTTGTCAAAGGCCTTGTGGAAATCTAAATAAATCATGCCCATTGGCTCTCTTTTGTCTAATTTGCTCATTACCTCTTCAAAAGAATTCTGACAGATTTTTCAGGCATGACTTCCCATTGACAAGGCTGTGCTGACTCACTCCTATTTTACAATGCACTTCCAAGTATTCTGCAATAGAATAGAATCCCTACAGTGTGGAAACAGGCCCTTCAGCCCAACAAGTCCACACCGAACCTCAGAGCATCCCACCCAGACCCATCCCCCATAACACACCTAATCTACACATCCCTGAACACTACGGGCAATTTAGCATGGCCAAACAACCTAACCTGCACATCTTTGGACTGTGGGAGGAAACCAGAGCACCCGGAGCAAACGCACGCAGACACGGGGAGAATGTGCAAACTCCACACAGACAGTCGCCCGAGGATGGAATCAAACCTGGGTCTCTGGCGCTGTGAGGCAGCAGTGCTAAGCACTGTGCCACCGTGCCACCAATCTCATCCTTTATAGTGGACTCTAAAATCTTACAAATGACTTAGGCCAGGTTAACTCGCATATAATTTCCTGTCTTTTGCCTTCCTTCTTTCCTTCTTAAACAGAGATGTTACATTAGCCATTTTCCAGTCCTCTGGGAATCTCCCTGACTCCAGTGATTCCTGAAATATCACCTCCAATGCTATTACAATTGCCTCGGCTATTTCTTCAGAATTCTGGGGTGTTATCCATCCAGTCTCGGTCATTTATCCACCTTCAGACCTTTCAGTTTCCCCAACACCTTCTCCTTAGTAATGGTTACTAGACTCACCTATGTCCCCTGACTCTCAAAGTTCTGGTATGTTGCTGGTGTCTTCTACTGTGAAAACTGATGTGAAGTGACCATTCAGTTCTTCTGCCATTTCTTTGTTCCCTATTAATATTTCTCCAGACTCATTTTCCAGCGTCCCAATGTCCACTCTTGCTCTTCTCCAGACTACCTTTGTTTATCTGACTTTTGTCCGAATGGGACAGCATACAGTGTTTTTTTGGTTTGTTTATTCTTTGCTCTGCTAATGTTAATATGCAGTTAATAAATTGCCAAGTCTTTTGCTTAAAAAACAAACAGTTGTCTAGAATTGATCATTTTCATAGCTTAAAATTAATTATTCAAAAGTTTGTTTAGGAACCAGTGAAATCAATTTTGGAAGTCTTTGAAGGATTTAATTGTTGTGAATATAGACATAAAAAGACTGATCTGTTCCAGTTTTTTTTTGTCGCCTGTAGTAACATACCTCTTTTCCTGGGCCTATACCCTTCTGCATTTGGAAACCACATTCCAGTGCTCACCAGTGTAACTCCCATTCTTCATTGACAGCTACCTTCATCAGGTGAGTCCTGGCCCTGAGCTTTCAACAACCACCACCATCTCCTCCTAGTCCTGCCCCCAACAAGTACCAATGTTGCTTGGTTGCATCAAGCAAATTATTTTCATCTCTTTGCTCTTAGCTGCAATGAATTATTAATGCTTGCAGGCTTCTTCCAAGCCCCTCAAGGCTTCTCCAACATGCAGCCAGCGACCATCCCCTTTCTCAGCTCCCCAGGATTTCTTCTGAGTCCTGATTACAGCTCTTACCCACCTATTTTTTCTGAGAACATCTTTGGGTCTGACAGCACACAGGCAAACAACTACTCTTGACTCGTCACCAAGTCTCTTAAAAAGAATCCATTTAGGTCATCACTCTTCCCTGCAGAATAGCTTACTGCGACTCCTAACATTAAGTCTTCTTCCCTCTATCCACCTCATATATGAACTGACTACCTATAACTTTGAACTCCTCTGTGGTGACACAGGAACTGACCTGAATAACCTATTGAAAACCTTGCAATATTCTATTGCAATGATAATAATAATCATCTAACCCTCCCCAGTTGCTGGGAAAAATGGAATGTTACTGATATTTTGGAACAGTCAAATACTGGGTGTTCCCTGATAGTTACATTCTGGAACTGGATTTCATCACACACCACAACCACCCAACTAACCCACTGATTCCAATCACTCCCTGCCCACCCAACTACTGCTGATGTGATCCGACTACATACCCAACAAGACCCCCTCACAATCATTGAATTAAGTCCCTCAACCCAACTACCCTCATAACCCAAGTAATCCGGCAGACCCAACCCAACTAATTGCAAACTTCCAACTCACATCTCAACGATACCCCCAAATCAATTATCCATTAACCCAATACCTACCCACTTCTCATCTAACCACTCTGCACTCACTCACCCAATCACTCATTCATTCATTACCATTAGATTCGATCTTTAAAATGATCATATGGCAACTAGTGATGCAAAAGAGGAACATGCTGATCTTCATCCAACATGAGTCCACTCTAACAGAGTTCTTTGATGGTCTGTACAATCGTGAATGCCAGGATCGAGTGACTCCAGAAGAAATGCAGTGTCAAGCGGGAAATGTCCACACACAGCAGAAGATGATTTCAGTATAAGTACCACATGTGTAAAGTTGTCAGCAAGTTACTGCCAATTAGAAACACAGATGGTTATACATTTTAAAAAATGGATAATCAATATAATTAATTATAATATGACTGAATCTCTTACTAAAGTGGTTACCAGTGTATTTAAGCACTTTAAGAGGCAGGAGGTACAAATGAATTTCCGCCTTGCAAGTTTTTTGTCTGGCATATTTGAAAAGTTCAGAAGTTGGAGTGACCAAGGTATTAGGGTCTTTTTGTCAATTGCTTCTTTGAGGCCACAACTACACGACTGGTTTTCCCCGAGGAAGTTTGTTAGTGGTAAATGCTCACATTCCCCTGTGTAAAATTGGTGCAAAGTCCATTTCTGAAATATACTTAACTAATTGTGCAGCCAGGATGAGCAGGAATGTCCTTTCTATCCCTGCTCTTGATTAATAAAACTCTGCCCTCAACCTTCAAACTTCACAGCAACTGACCTCTGTAGAATTACTCCTAAAATATGATATCTCTGATTATGAAACCATTACAGTGTTAAAACTATAATGATTGTATCTGTTTACAAGATCTAGATGAGTTGCCTGGCTCTAGTTTGATTAACCAATCTGCTTTTATTTTTTGGAAAGAGAGGATTGGACCATACTTTCACATCAGGCTCAGAAAGTCCCACTAACAACCTAGAAATCATTGGTTGTTGGCAGAAATCCCAATGGCAGTGCCTGCCAAGTCCATGACAGTGAAAATGGTTCCTGCCACCAAACCGTTGCAATTCTCAGAGATTTGTAGGCAGCTTCTTGAGAATGCAATGTCACAGGCCTTTGACCAATAAAACAATGTGACATTATGTCTTCTGGGTTAACCATAATGAACTGACTGAGTGGCTGCATCATTGAGCCACATGTAACCAAATAAAAACATACTGTGCAGTGAACACAGGGAGTTTCTTTTTTAAATGTGACTCTGAAGGAAGTTTGGATATGTTCAATGAGTCGACATAAGGGTGTCATCAGTCAAATGACGTACTTCTGTGCTGTAGGTTGTAATTCCATAACTATTAAACACAGTGATGTTCCAACTAAACTGCAGGGGTACAAATAATTCAAGCACAGGTGATTTTCCCTTGCCAATGTGCAGCTAGGCAGCAATCCTAAAGGGCTATGTGATCCAACTGACTACACAGAGCAAAGGGAAGTAAAGGGAACATTAGAGCATGTCTTAAAATCCGAAGCAGCAAAGAGAGACAAATTTAACTTAAAAGATCAAAAGGGTAGAAAATGGCAACAACAATGGATAAGCTTGGTTGTAAAAGAATAGGAAGTGACATAGTTTCTAAGATGTTGACAGTGGAGGATTCAGTGGTGGTAATTTCATTAAAGCTCCCTTCTTTTGTATGAGTGAACCAACATTGTGAAATATCATTGACCAGAAACTGAAAAGGACTAGTCATATCAGTGGCTGTAAGGGTATGTCAGAGGCTAGGAATGTTGTAGCAAATAACTCACCTCCTGATTCCCCAACGTTTGTCCACCAACTACAGAGTACAAGTCAAGAGCATGATGGAATACTCCTCATTTGCCTGGTTGAGTGCAATTCCCACAACACAGAAGAACATTGATACCATCCAGGATAAAGCACTCCATTTGATTGGCACCACATCCTCAAACATTCACTTCATCTATCTCAAGTGCTCAGAAGCAACAGTATTGCACCATTCACCAAGTCTCCTTAGACAGACTCTTCCAAACCACAAACATTACTATCCACAAGGACAAGAGCAGCACATACGTGGAAACACCACCACAAATTTGGCTTCAGGCTACTGACTGCCTTGGAATTATATCGTCACTGTTTCACTTCTGGTGGGTTAAAATCCAAGAACACCGTCTCAAACAGCATCATTCATATACCTACAGCAAGTAGTTTGCTACTGTTCATGAAGGCAGGCCACCACCACTTTCTCAGGGGCAACTAGGAATGGGCAATAAATGCTGGCCCAGCCAGGAACGCCCAGGTCCCATGAACAGACGAAAAAATAAGAAAGAAACAAAGATTACAGTGGCATAACCTGACTCTGTAGAACTTGGTTTTTGCACTTTTTTTGGGGCTATACATGCCAGAAGTCATTTTGGTGAGGTCACTAGCACGTGTGCAAGGAGCATTTGCTGGAAATATGCACAACCAGCAGATTAGATAACATTTTCTTTAATATATTCATCTGTGGGATGTGGGCATCACTGGCTGGCCAGCATTTATTACCCATCCCTAGTTACCCTTGGGAACGTGGTGGCGAGCTACCTTCTTGAACCGCTGCAGTGGATTGACCTACAATGCCATGAGAGAGGGAATTCCAGGGTTTTGATCCAGCAGTGAAGGAACAGTGATATATTTCTGGGTCAGAATAGTGGAGGAAAACTTGAAGATGGTGGTGTTTCCATTCATCTGCTGCCCTTGTCCTTCTAGATGAAAGTGGTTGTGGGTTTGGAAGGTGCTATCTGAGGATCTTTGGTGAATTTCTGCAGTGCATCTTGTACATAGTACACACTGCATTGGTGATGGAGGGAGCGAATGTTTGTGGATGTAGTGCCAATCAAGCCAGCTGCTTTGCTCTGGATCATGCTAAGATTCTTGAGTGTTGTTACAGCAGCACTCATCCAGGCAAATGGGGGTAATTCCATCACACTCCTGACTTCTGCCTTGGAGATGGTGGACAGGCTTTGGGGAATGAGGAGGTGAATTACTCGCCACAGTATTCCTAGCCTCTGACCTGCTCTTGGGTTTATGTGGTGAGTCCTGTTGAGTTTCTGGTCAATGATGACACTCAGGATGTTGATAGTGGGGAATTCAGTGATGGTAACACCATTGAATGTCAAGGGACGGTGGTTAGATTGTCCATTATTGGTGATCGTCATAGCCTGGCATTTGTGTGAAACGAAATGTTACTTGCTATTTGTAAGCCCAGGCCTGGATATTGTCCAGATCTTGTTGCAATTGAACATGGACTGCTTCAATATCTGAGGAGTTGCGAATGTTGCTGAACACTGCACAATCATCAGTGAACATCCCCACTTCTGACCTTGCGATGGAGGGAAGATCATTGATGAAGCAACTGAAGATGGTTGGGCCGAGGACGTTATCCTGAGAAATGCCTGCAGAGGTGTCCTGGAGCTGGGATGACTGACCGACAGCCACAACCGTATTGCTCTATGTCAGATATAATTCCAACCACCAGAGAATTAGCCCCTTGTTACCCATTGATTCCGGTTTTGCTAGGGTTCCTTGACACTTAGTTAAATGCAGCCTTGATATCAAGGGCTGTCACTCTCACCTCACCTCTGGAATTCAGCTCTTTTGTCCATGTTTAAACCAAGGCTGTAACGAGGTTAGGAGCTGAACAGCCCTGGCAGAAGCCAAACTGGACATAACTGAGCAGGTCATTGCTGGTGCTTGGTAGCACTACTGATGACACCTTTCACTTTACTGATGATTGAGAGTAGGCTAATGAGGCAGTAATTTGTTGGGTTCAATTCGTCCTGCTTTTTTATGTACAGGACATACATGGGCATTTTCCACATGGTCAGGTAGAGCCAATGCTGTAACTGTGCTGGAACAGCTTTGCAAGAGGAGTTCTGCAGCACAAGCTTCAGTGCTATGGCTGGAAAGTTGTCAGGGCCCATAGCCTTTGCAGCATCCAGTGTCTCCAACCGTTTCTTGATTTCACGTGGAGTGAATCAGATTCACTGAAGGCTGGTATCCGTAATGATGGGAACCATTGGGGGGAGTCCAAGATGAATCATCCACATGGTACTTCTGACTGAAAATTGCTACTAAATCTTCAGCCTTATCTTTTGCACTGACATGCTGGGCTTTTTCAGCATTGAGGATGGGGATATTTGTGGAGCCTCCTCCCACAGAGAGTTGTTTAACAGTCCACCGGCATTCATGACTGGATGTGGCAGCACTGCAGATCTTAGATCTGATCCATTGGTTGTGGAATCACTTAGCTCTGTCTATCACCTACTGCTTGTGCTGTTTGACATGCAGGTCATCCTGTTTGCTGGCTTTACCAGGTTGACACCTCATCTTCAGGTATGCCTCGTGCTGCTTCTAGCGTGCCCTTCTCCACTGTCCATTGAACCAGGGTTGATCCCCTAGTTTGACGGTAATGACTGAGTGGGTAATAAGCTGGGCCATGAGTTTACAGATTGTGCTAGAGTGCAGTTCTGCTGCTGTCAATGACCCACAGTGTCTCATGGATGTCCAATCTTGAGTTACTAAATCGGTTCAAAGTCTGTCCCGTTTAACGTGCTGGAAGTGCCACACAACATGATGAAAGTTACTCTCAATGTGAAGGCAGGACTTCACAGAGGTCTGTGCGGTGGTTGCTCTGACCAATACTGTCATGGAAAGATGCAACTGCAGCTGGCAGATTGATAAGGATGAGGTCAAATATGTTCTTCCCTCTCGTTGGCTCCCTCACCACCTGCTGGAGACACAGTCTGGCAACTATGTCCTTTAGTACCTGACTAGCTCAAGTGCTAGAACTGCTGCTGAGCCAATCTTGATGATAGACATTGAAATCCCCCACCCAGACTACATTTTGTGCCCTTGCCCTTCTCAGTGTTGCTTAACATGGAGTAGTACCAATTCATCAGCTGAGGGAGGACTCTACACGGTAATCAGCAGGTGGTTTCATTGCTTAGATTTAACCTGAAGCCACGTGACACTTATGAGGTCCAGAGTCAACGCTGAGGACACCCACAGCAATTCTCCCAACTGTATACCACTGTGTCGCCACCTCTGCTGAGTCTTCCCTACTGGTGGGACAGGGCAGGTGGGGAGGCAATGGTCTAGTGGTATTATCGTTGGATAATACCAGAAACCTAGATAATGTTTTGTGGGCAGAACAGTCATTCAGTGGTTAGCACTGTTGGATCACAGCGCCAAGGACCCAGGTCCGATCCTACCCTCGGGTGACTGTCTGTATGGAGTTTTCACATTCTCCCTGTGTCTGCGTAGGTTTCCTCCGGGCGCTCCTGTTTCTTCCCACAGTCCAAAGATCTGCAGCCGGCTAGGTGGATTGGCCATGCTAAATTGCCCATGGTGTTCAGGGATGTGTAGATTAGGTGGGTTATAGGGGGATGGGTCTAAATGGGATAGTCTGAGGGTCAGTGTGGATTTGTTGGGCCGAAGAGCCTGTTTCCGCGCTGTAGGGATTCTATGATAACGTGGGGATATGAATCCATGTCTCGAACGAGACTGGAGCCTTAATCCAGCTCCTTAGATCACTCGACCACAATTTCATTCTAGTACTACCATGTGACAGATGCTCATTGAAAGCAAAATTAACTCCTTGGTTCTTCATGAGTTGGCAACATATGCCTTCCAATTCCCTAATTTATCTGACAGTTATGCAGCTGACAATGTTCTGTCGTCAGACTTTGGAAGGAGTGCCTGTGGTTTTATACTCACTAGGGAGCATTCATGTACAGTATGCCATGATTAACACCAGTTGTGGGAGTCTGTGTTGCACAAGGCTCAGGCCCTGACGGAGGGAGAGAGACTGGATATAATAGGCATGTGTCAAGAGAATAAGCCATGGGTGGAATTCTGTCTGGCCAAGGGAGGCAAGAGGGGAATGATGAAAGGGTAGAATATTTAGTCTCATGCATTTATTCTGAGAGCATGAGTAATGCTTCTGGCTTGCAGGAAAAGAATGCACTTTAAATATGGTGCTAGGACATTTGGCTACTTTAGGTAACAGTGGGGGCATTGAATTACTACTCATCCCATCACAACATTCGCAGTGCACCTGGTGCATGCATCTGTGATGAACTGAGAACCGTACAAGAAAAACTGAACAGCCCCAAGAAAGCGTCACTCACTTCCATGTCTGCCACCAAACTTACACTATTATTGACGATTCTGCCCAATGCCTGGTTTTGATTTAGTAGCGTGTTAAGACTTACAAATGGGGTTGCATGGTGGCTCAGTGGTTAGCACTACTGCCTCACAGTGCCAGGGACCCAGGTTCGAATTCATCCTCAGGCGACAGTATGTATCGAGTTTGCACATTCTTCCCATATCTGTGTGCGTTTCCACCGTGTCCTCTGGTTTCATCCCACAATCCAAAGATGTGCAGGTTAGGTGGACTGTCTATGCTAAATTGCCCATAGTATCCAAGGTTGTGTAGGCTATGTGAATTAGCCATGGGAAATGCAGGGTTACAGGGATAGGATGAGACGGCAGGTCTGGGTCTGGATAGGATGCTGTTTGGAGGGTCGGTGTGGACTCAATGGGCTGAATAATCTGCTTTCACACTGTAAGGATTCTATGATGATGATTTAAAAATTCTGAAACCACCACAACCTGCTGATTTTAATAAAGGCGAAGTTATGACGGAGGAGGAAATGGGCTCATGGCATAAGACGTTGTAGAAAACAGGCAATCAATCTGCTCCCAGGATTCTCAATCCCACTACACCCTCTACTTCCTCCAATCTGGGAACAAACACCCCCTCCCCATCAAGCTATCAGTTCACCCCATCCCTGTCAATCACAGGCAGGACTTTTCCTCGATCAGAGATTATAAACAGTCCCTGCTTACTTCAGACTGGAACTGTGCTGACAAGGTTCAGCTCAGTAAATACTGTGAGCAATATTTTAACATATAAATCACACAATAAAGTGATAACTTGCTTCTTCCATTGTAAAGCACATCTTATTGTCCAGCATGGCATGGACCAGTTGACGACGGATTGTACACACTGCATTTGACACTATTACATTTCCATCTGACATACAAATTGGCGTCCATGATTTAAAAGAATATTGACTTGTGTTGGATCCCATGAGGTTTCTCTCTGATAGCAGCCCATAGGTGAGGTCAGTGAAACAAATCCACAGCAAGTTCGAGGCCTTGCAAAACCTTTTCCTTACTGAAGATTGATGCTTGCTACTCCTATAGAAAAAAGATTATTGAAGTAACTGTTTAACTTAACTGTAAGAATATTTTCTATTTACTTACAACCATCCTTCCTTTAAACAATTTTCATTACTTTTATAATTACATGACGCCCACTTTCAAGTTCCCATTTCCTACTAAAATATTTGCAAATGGTATTCACAAAGATGAAAAGCTAATTCTGGCAGAGGGAACAACCAGAAAGAAATCAAAAAAGAATGTTGAACTGCTGATGGGTTCTTCCAGGCCCAAATGCACAGGCAACATCTAGTTGATGGCAATGAAATATATACATAAGTAAAAGAAATACAGTTCATAAGCTAGATGAAGTTTTCTCAAGTGTTAAACATCAAATAAAGACTGGTTTCAGGCTATTTATAGAAGGACTGACTTCCATAATTTAGGACATCTTTACTAAAGGGATTCACACTACTTCCACACAAAAGTATATACAAAGAAGGAAAAAGAACAGGCCACTCAGCCCATTGATTCTGCTCTGCCATTCAATAAGATCATGAGTGAATCTGACTTTAACCTCAACTTTACATTCCTGCACATCCCCAATAATCCTTTGTCCCTTTGTAGTCAATTATCTTCGTACGCCTTAAAAACAATTAGAGATTCAGCATCCACTGCATTTTGTGGAAAGGAATTCCAAAGACTCTCAACTTCTGAAAAAAAATTCTGCCTCTCTATCTTAAATGGGTGACCCATTATTATTAAAATATGACCCCTAGTTCTAGATTCTTCCATAAAAGGAAACACCCTTTCTATAAAGGGTCTAGGCCCGAAACGTCAAGTTTTCCTGTTCCTGTGATGCTGCTTGTCCTGCTGTGCTCGTCCAGCCCCACGTCTTGTTATCTCGGATTCTCCAGCATCTGCAGTACCTTTTATCTCTGATACAATTTTAACCCTTTCTATATCCATTGGTTAAGTCCCCTCTGGATATCATATTTTAGTCATGTCACCTCTGACTCTTCACAACTACCATGGATACAGGCGTAGACTGTCCAGCCTGTCCTTGCAAGGAAGTCTGCTCTTTCCAGGTATTATTCAAGTAAACCTTCTCTGAACTGCTTCCAATGTATTAATATCTATCTAAAGATGATGATCAGCACTATACACAGCACTCCAGGTGCAGTCTCATCAATGCCCTGTATAACTGAAGTATAATTTCCCCACACTTGCAGTCAATTCCTCTCATAATAAACCATAACATTTTATCAGTTTTCTTGATAATTTGCTGTATCTGGTTGCTAACCTTTTGTGATTCATGCACTAGGACATCCAGCTCTCTTTGCACCTCAGAGCTCTGCAACCTCTCAACATTTAGATAATATGCTGCTTTTCTTTCTGCTAAAATGAACAATTCCACACTTACCCATACTGTTCTCCCTCCGTCAGATGTTTGCCCACTCACAACCTATCTACAGTCGTTTGAGGGCTTGTTATGTCCTCTTCACAATTTTCTTACCTATCTTTGTAACATTGACAATTCAGCTTCCATACCTTTGGTCTCTTCATCCAAAGCATTTAAGTAATTTGTAAAGGTTGAGAACCCTGCACTGACCACTGTGGCACACCAATCATAACATCCTGAAGAAAGACTGACTTATTCTTACTCTCTGCTTCCTGTCAGCCAGCCAATCCTCTATCCATGCCAATTTGTTACCCCTAACACTATGATATTTTACTTCACACGATAACCTTTGATGTGGCACCAAATCGAATCAAATGCCTTCTGGAAGTATCATATTTCTATATACAGATGGCTTGATGTGGATATAGTTTAAAAGGAGATAAGTAAAAACACCATGCCACTTAATCTAAATGCTAAATTATAATATACAATAGTTAAATATGGTGAAACATATTGGTATGTTTATTAGAAGAAACAGACTGTTAGTCAACAGTAGTCATGCAAATGCTGATGTTTACTGCCAAGCATTAGAAAGCCCCTGCTCCATCGTGATGGCAGGATATTGTTCTCAATATCTCTTGCAACCTTTGCAGAGAAATCACAATTGTTTTAATAATAGTCGAGTCTTACAGCAAATCAGTCTACCCACTGACACAAGCTTCTGAAGACCAGAAACACAGGAGCAAAGGCAGGCCATTCAGCCCATCAGATATTCTCCACCATTGCTGATGACTGGAGACACAAGAGCAGAAATAGGCCATTCAGCCATCAGATATATTCCACCATTCAATGAGATCATGTCAGATCTGATAACCCTCAACTTCACCCTTCTGCCATATTCCGATAATCTTCAATCCCTTTACTGATCAAAAATCCATCTGTCACAACCTTGAATATACTTAATGATCCAGCTGCAACAGACCCCATGGTAAAGAATTCCATTGATTCACTGGTCTCAGAGAAAAATTTCTTCATCTGTGTTAAATGGCCAACTCACGAAAGTTACTGCAAACTCCAAACTAATCCTTTTCATTAAATAATCTTCTTTCAATTCTGTTAAGCAAGCATGGCTAAAAGAAAAGATTATTGGTCAAGGATCATTTTCTGACTTCAAAATTCACAGATCACGCAAACCTCTTGACCATGTGTGGACAGCAGAGCTAAATCTGTTGGAAGCTTTCCAAAGAAGTAGGAAGATGGACCTGAGGAGGGAAAAGAATGCACTGAGGCCCTCCTGGCTCTATACAGCCTGCACCACATCATAACCATGCCAACAGGAAGCAGCACAGTATATATTGAGAGATGTGAGTGTGAGAAAATTACCTTCCCTTGGCTCCTGCTAAATCAGGCATGGCAGCTTTAATACCAAACAGCTGCTTCAAAAGTGATCATGCATATGAATACAGGTTAATCTGCCTGCATCCATAAATACCGATACGGAAATGCAACCATAAATAAGCGAGTCACGATTAACTGTAGTTGTTCTCAAGAGCAGTTATAGGAAATAGGTTATAGCAGGATCCAGCTGGATCATAAAGCTTATAACAATAACTACAAATGATCTTGTTGTTGAGTGTCACTAGGCATCTGGAGTTTTCATTGATTTTTGCACTAACCGCCAGGATTATTTTTATGTTATATTAAAACAGAAACTAGATACTAAATTTTATATACTCAACATTTTTAAATCCAACAGAGGATGCTTAATCTATCACGCCTCCAGCATAAAACAGTGACATATGCATTTTAAAAACAAACAAACAGAAGGAATATCTGAGCTAACTGCTCTTGGGTGAAGAAACGCGGAAAACCAAGTACACTCAGCAATCAAGGTTTGGGATCCAAACTGCTATGAATGCACACCTCCTATGTACACTGCCAAACTTCCAAATAGATCTCAGCTAAACAATGAAAGCAGTTTTCTATTGATAGTTGAAGAAAACACCTCATAACATAAAAAGGTTTTGGGGTTAACTAAAGTAGGGCTTAAATTTTGATCAACAGAACGATGTCGGTTAAGTTCTTGCACTGTAGCAAGCTGCAGCTGGACACCATGTAATATATAATTGTCTCTTTGGGGCAGTACAAGCTGTTCTTCTAATGTTAAAACACATTATTAAGGCACTCAAAAATGATCTTTATTCTGCTTGTAACAGGTGCTCGACCAACAGGGGAGTACTTTGTTTTGACAGAACACAAAATTTGTTCCATTTTTCAAAGCACTTTCCTCATTTTGATGAGCTTAAAATTCACTGGCAATTTAAAGAAAAAAATGGATCTTGAAGGGCAGCATTACTTTTCCATTCCATCATGGCCTTTTTACACCATTATTGTAACGTCCACTTTTGGTTTTCAGGAAAAATGATTTAAAGGAGGTAATTATCTGACCATTTTTCAGTACCAAGTCTTGCATCCCTGTCACCTCTAACTCCCCATCCACACCCCTGAGCCTGTATCAAAAATACCAAGCTATAGAATATTTTCAAACCCGTTTTCACCAGATTATCATGTGCTATCCTGCTTTCATTTCCAACGTGACAACTTAAGGAGTAAAATTCTCACTGCAAGCATGAAGTCAGAATTTGATTCCTACAAAACTGTGAAGCAAAAGAGGTCATTCTGATAGAAGGTCTTGAGTAAAATTTCCACTTCTAAATGGCTCATCTCAGGTTCCTCACGCTTGCTAGGGTATGAGTCTGCATATCCTTAGTAACCACTCCTAATCATCGAGCCATGACCCAACCCTATTGGATACCCAGAAGGAATTGCTGAATAGTGAACATGCAGAAGCACTGGTCAGTTTCCTCCTTTCACTGGACTCAGAGTACTCGGGGCAAATGCAGTGTTCCTATCACTACTCAAATCAGTGTCAACCAGCACAAAGCAGAAATGTAACCAATGGCTTTACATTATAAAAGTTCCTTTATGTGCTGGGTCTTCAAAGTTATATGAACAAAGGAAACATCTGTATAGGAGTAGGCAAATATAGTCTCAGAGATAAAAGGTACTGCAGATGCTGGAGAATCCGAGATAACAAGGTGTGGAGCTGGATGAACACAGCAGGCCAAGCAGCATCATAGGAGCAGGAAAGCTTGACGTTTCGGGCCTAGACCCTTCATCAGGAAAATTTTTTCTGA
>JAHRHZ010000251.1:2850835-2884925 GCA_024137785.1 Ginglymostoma cirratum
TCAGAAAAAATTTTCCTGATGAAGGGTCTAGGCCCGAAACGTCAAGCTTTCCTGCTCCTATGATGCTGCTTGGCCTGCTGTGTTCATCCAGCTCCACACCTTGTTACCTGGCAAATATAGTCTGTCTTGTCTGTTTCAAATTTTGGTGGGCTTTTGGCAGCTCTGTGACTTAACATCATCTATCTTCTTTTGCCCACTATCCATTAGTACTTTGGATCAACAAAGACTCGCCAATTTCAGATCCAAAATTAATTCATCCAGATCAACTGTCATATGAAAGACAGAGTTCCAAACTTTAACATGACTGCATGTGCAGCAGTCTCTTTTAGTCTCACTCCAAATATGTGACTCTAATTTTTAGACTATGGCCCAAGTCAGAGACTTGGCAACCATAGGAAATATTTCCTCTTCTCCGTCTTCAATTTCCCCAAACTAGAGAACAATTGATTGAATATTTCCCACTTGACTGTATGAATGTTACTCCAATAATACTCAAGAAGCTGACACCATCCAGGGTAAAGCAGACTGCTTAATTGGCACAACATCCACAAACGCTCATGCCTTCCACTACCAAAACCCAGTAGCAACAATGTGTACTATCTACAAGCTGCACTGTAGAAATTCATCAACATTATTTTAGACAGCACCTTTTAAACTCACAAACACTTCCATCCAAAAGGAAAAGATACATGGCAAAATCATTGCAGTGACTGTAACAAGGTCAGCAAGGTAGACTTCATAGAATGAGTTCCCTGATTGGAGGTATTAATCTGGTCCAATCAGAGAGGAATGGGTGATAGATAAAAACAGAAGTGTCAGACATCTTGTTCACTCAGAGAGTTGGACCAGTGTCAAGGACTTTCCACATTTAAATAAAGGGTGACGGTGAAACTGACCTCTATGGAGTTATTTTAATCATCATCAGCAAGTTGCCCTCCAAGCCACTCACCATCCTGACCTGGAAACATATTGCCATTCTCTTACTGTTGCTGGGTCAAAATCTTGGGAATCCCTCCCTAAGTATCCACCTACAGCATGTGGATGATAGCAGTTCAAGGCGGCAGCTCACCACCACTTTCTCAAGGGCAACTAGGGATTGCAATAAATGTTGACCAAACCCCACACACGTTCCACAATAAAATAAAAATTTTGGAAACTCACTTAAAAATTAATTTGCTTGCTCTGTACCTACAATCTCATCAACTCAGCAATGATCTTTATTTTAAGCCAACAGAGTATATAACCATCATCACTTTTCCACAGTTGTGACACTGTACTCCACCGTGCTCAGCAGTCTTTCCATTTATGTGATTTGTTCCCGACTCATTCAGGACACCACAAAACTTAGCTCCTTTGTCTCCATTTGGGCAGGCTATGCTTTTCAGCACATCTTTTTCCTTGAAGCCTATGCAGTAAATCTCCTTACTTGATTATTTTGCACGGTGTTCTATTTGCCGAATCAGTGTACACACCTTTTCTTTTTCCAAGCTTCAGTTTGTTTTGTGATCCAAATCACTTTTGCTCACATGAAATCCCATCTGGCGTACAGAGGGTGCAACAAAGGTTCTGCTGATACATTAATTTTGATCCAGTCACAACTTAATTCTGTGGGAGTGAAACGTTGGTTTTCATGCTTTTCCTGAATGCTGGAGCCGTTCCTGTGTCCACTGTGTCTGTCCTACTGTACATTGCTTCACATCAGTGCTCAGTGATGTTTGGTTTCTGCAAGATCCCAATATCCCAGAAATTGGAAAATGTCTCCCTTTTTTTCTTGACCACAAGGTTCACCTCAGTTCTGAACTCAATGTCTCTTTTCTGCCACCATTTTTTGTTGTGTGTATGGGCTCAAGCTCTATATAATTGCCTAAAGTACAGCTACAGGACTCCATGGGACATTCGGCAAGCAGTGAATAAGGAGGATGAGATTAGAGTTCTACCCCAGCCAGCTCTTTCCATTAATCACAGAACTATGATATCGTTGCATCACTATACATCATTACTACAAATGTTTCTGGTGTTAATCCAATTACTCAACAGCTAGTGCCACTAATTGTTCACCTCCAACCCAATCAGGGACTATGTGCCATGTCAATGATGAATTATACTGCAATCAGGATCCTGAGGAAACGGTTTCCTGCAGTTGGGTTGAAAACCCAGCCTACAGAATAATACATAAAAACAGAAAAATAGCATATACTGTGGTAAATAGCATGTCAGGACCCAATCTTGCAATTTTTAGTGATAGTTACATACTTCTGAAGCTTCAGTCTCATCATACGTTGCATCATTAGATCCATTCAACTGGATCAGTTTACGATTGCTTTCTGTACAATACTTAGAGTTGTTCTCAAGCTTGCTACTTACAATATTCATGTCATACAAGCAGACGGTACACAGTTGTGCAGCCCAGTTCACACTGCTCTCTTATCAGACCAAGCTGGGCTCTAATATTTTCTAAACACTCGTGCAGCACTCCACGCTCACTTCCAAATGCTGGGGGATTTCATAAAATCAGGTGACAGTTAATTACACGGTTACCACATTTCCATCATTAGGGTCATAGAGATATATAGCACATTTGGTCCAACTCGTCCGTGCTGACCATATATCCTAAATAAATCTAGTCCCATTTGCCAGCATTTGGCCTATATCCCTCAAAACCCTTTCTATTCAAATATGCATCCACATGCCTTTTAAATGTTGTAATTGTATCAGCCTCTACCACTTCTTCTGGCAGTTCATTCTGTACACACACCGCCTTCTGCTTGAAACACTTGCCCCTTAGGTCCCTTTTAAAACTTTCCCATCTCATCTAAACCTATGCCTTCTAGTTTTGGACTTCGCCACCCTGGGGAAAAGACCTTGTTTGTTTACCCTGGTGATGTGGTGCAATGAAAACTGCCTGTCTCTCAATGTTGGCAAAACTAAAGAACTGATCATCCA
The DNA here is from genome assembly GCA_024137785.1 of Ginglymostoma cirratum. NCBI lineage: Eukaryota > Metazoa > Chordata > Chondrichthyes > Orectolobiformes > Ginglymostomatidae > Ginglymostoma > Ginglymostoma cirratum. The sequence continues at coordinate 2,853,779 of JAHRHZ010000251.1, forward strand.
CTTCAGAAAGAAAGGAGGAGAACACGCCCCCATCTACATCAACGGAACTGAGGTTGAGAGGGTGAAGAGCATTAAGTTCCTCAGAGTGACAATAACTGACAACTTGTCCTGGGCTTCCCACACAGATGTGACAGTCAAGAAGGCACAACAGTGCTTCCTCTTCCTCAGGCGGCTCAGGAAATTTGGCATGTCCATAAGGTCCCTCACCAACTCCTATAGATGTACCATTGAAAACATATTGTCCAGGTGCAAAATCGTCTGGTATAGCAACTGCTCTGCCCAGGATCATAACAGACTACAGAAGGTGGTGTGCACAGCCCAGATGATCATGGAAGCCAACCTTCCATCCATGAACTCTACTTACATGGCCTGCTGCTGCAGAAAGGTGGCCAACATTATCAAAAGTTCATTGCATCCTGGTAATTGACGTCCTACAACCTCTTCCATCAGGCAGAAAATACAGAAGCCTGAACACACGCACAAGCAGGTTCAGGAACAGCTTCTTTCTGGCCATTATCAGACTTTTGAATTGATTCTAGCCTCAAATAATGTAACCTGCAAAGTAACTGTATGCCTCGAAGACTTTTTGATCTGTACATCCTTTGCTTGCTGTGATCTACCTGTGCCGCTCATAAAAAAAAAGCTTTTTACTGTATTTCAGTAGATGTAGCAATAAAATCAAAATCCAAAATACGCCTCATGATTTTATAAACCTTTATAAGGTCACCCCTCAACCTCCAAAGTTCCAGGGAAAATGGCCCCAGTTTATTCAGCCTCTCCCTATACCTCAAACCCTCCAACTGTGGCAACATCTTCGTAAATCTCTTGTGCACCCTTTCAAGTTTCACAACATCCTTCCTGTAGAAGGGAGAGCAGAACTGCACGCAGTATTCCACTAGTGGCCTAAACAATGTCCTGTACAGCTGCAACATGACCTCCAAACTCCTATACTCAATGCTCTGACCAAGAAAGGCAAGCATACCAAATGTCATCCTCACTATCAAGCCTCCTATGACTCCACTTTCAAGGAACTGTGAACCTGCACTCCAAGGTCTCTTTGTTCAGCAACACTCCCCAGGATCTTACCATTAAATGCACAAGTCCTGCCCTGATTCGCCTTTCCAAAATGCAGCACTTCACATTTATCTAAATTGAATTCCATCTGCCTCTCCTCAGCCTGTTGGACATCTGATCAAGATCTCATTGTATTCTGTGTTAACCTTCTTCGCTGTCCACTACACTTCCAATTTTGGTGTCATCTGCAAACTTACTAACCATACCTCCTATTTTCACATCCAAATTATTCAGTTGTTTATTCTTTTCCTCCTGCTAAGAAGCTTCATCAAGGCTCCTTAGAGTGAATTTTCCAAACTCATGACAGCTACCAACAAAAAAGACAAGGTCAGCAGATATATGAGAACTCCACCACCCAGCAAAGTTTCCAAACCACTCACTATCTTGACTTGGAAATAAGTCATGCTGCTGAAGTATTGCTGGGAAATATCCTGGAATTTCCTCCTTAATGATAATTTGGGTCTACTTGCACCAAATAGACTGCAGCAGTTCAAGAAGGCAGCCCACCACCATCTTCTCAAGGAAAGCTAGGAATTGGCAATAAATACCCAGCTAGTGACTGTCATATCCTGCAAATTAACGAATAAAGATGCCTCTGCTCAGCTGAATTTACAATTGGATATAACAAAAAGGGTTAGCAAAATTCTTCTAGAAATTGCAACAAAATACTGAACTGGATCAGGCAGCATCTTTGTGTAAATAGTATTAACATTCAAGATGAACATAATTCATGTTAAACTTTGGGGACTCTCATCCAGGATTGTGCTTGAAGCAGAGGCAATGAGGATCTGAGTGTGGTACTGGTAGATAACACAGGCAAAGGAAAATGTAATTCAGAACCTGGCATTTAAGATATAACACTAAAAATGGAAAAAAGATTTCCTGCAAGTGACAGAGTTGTTCCCAGCAGTCTTAAGGGAACTTTCAAAACACAGATTGATTGAATTTGTGGTTAAGCTGGAGATAGCATTACCTGGCAGAACTATGAAGATAGAGGCAGTTGATGTCCTAGCATGGCACTTGAGTTTAGAGTAAATAAAAGAGACATCATCTACTCTAGGTAGTGAAATGTTGAAATCAGGCGATATTTGCTTTTGGTTGAGGCAGCCTGAGCATGAGGAGATAATGAAAATATCAGAGATGGAATTCCAAAGGAAGGAAAAGTTAAGGAAGGGGAAATGGAATGAAGAAGAATGGAAACAAGACAACTAGAATTAGAATTGCCAAGAAGAGACAGTTAGAGAATATCAGCTTAAAAAGAAACAGTTGAAATAGGAGACATCAAATGTTGATTCAGGCCCTGATGGGGACCATCTGAGCCATCATTTAATGCCCAGTAAGGAAACATTTAAATTTGCACATGCTGGACTGAAATTTGAGGAAAAGAGTGTCAAGGCATTCTTCATGCCGTTTGAGAAAATGGCTTGACAAATGAATTGGGCAAAAGAGAGACTCGACATTGTTCATGCAGAGAAAATTGGTGAGTGAAGTATAGGAAATTTATGCTTCACCACTTTTATGCGTGGGATTGTAAAAGAAATTATTAGTGCCCGAGGTATATCAGCAAAGGAATTTAAAGAAACAGCTAGGTACAGCACATGCCTGTATGGGTTTCCTCTGGTTTCCTCCTACAGTCCAAAGATGTGTAGGTGACATGGATTGGCCATGCTAAATTGCCCATAGTATCCAGGGGTGTGTAGATTAGGTGGGTTTTTGGGGATGGGTCTGGGTGGGATGCTCTGAAGGTTGGTGTGGACTTGTTGGGCTGAAGGGCCTGTTTCCAAATTGAAGGGATTCAAAGTTTCTAAGTAAACCTTAACTGTATTTGAAAGGGTGAATCAAAGTACTTTGACCAGTGGATATGAGTATTAAAAGCTGAGTTCATGTAATAAGCTCTTAAAGAGGTTATTTTCCCAGGGGAGTTCAAAAGCTTGCTAGTTTACACGCTGAGGACCAAAAGGTTACAATTGTGAGACAAAGCAGCAATAATAGCAAATAAGGGAGTTAATCAATGAACGAAACCTTTTTTCCATCACCCACATAAATTGGAAAGGGATAGAAAATGGGACAGTTAGAGTAAGGCAAAAAGCCAAGATAAGAATTTTGTTAAATGTGCGAAAGAATTTTTTCTTTATTAACATGTAGATTTATCTATTAAAGAAGGAGATAAACTTGACCTTCTCTTGGAAAATACGGCAGGGCAAGTAACTGAAGTGTTAGTTGAGGAGCACTTTTGACCATTGATCATAATTCTATTAGTTTTAAAATAGTTATGGAAAAGGATAGGCTTTGCACAAAAGTTAATGCTCTTAATCAGAGAAAAGCAAATATTGATGTATGAGACAGGAACTTTCAAGAGTTGATTGGAGTAAACTTTTTGTAGGTTTAGGGACGACTGGCAAGTGGGAGGCTTTCAAATGTGAGATTACAAGAGATCAGAAGCATTATGTTCCTGTTAGAGTAAAAGGTAAGGCTGGTAAGAGAAGGGAGCAATGGCTGAATAAAGATATTGATGATATGGTCAAGAAAAAAAAAGTCATATGTTAGGTAAAGACAACTGGAATGGAACAAATCTCTTTAAGAATATAAGGGGTCTTGGAGCATTCTTAAGAGGAAAATCAGAAGAGCAAAAAAGGGATATGAGATTCCCTTGGCAGGTAAAGGTTAAGGGTAATTCAAAGAGATTTTAAGTACTTTACCAGCGAATAAGTTACTAGGGAAAGAATAGGGCCCCTTAAAGATTGACAAGGTTGACTATATGTGGAACTACAGCTGACAGGAGATACACTAAATGAATATTTTGTGTCAGTTCTTACTGGAGAAAGAAATGGAGGCTTGGAACTAGGAAAAATAAATATTAATGTCTTGAAAACAGTACACATTACAGAACAGGAAGTGTTGGAGGCACTTAAAATTACAAAGGTGAATAAATCTCTGGGGCCTGATCAAATGTATTCCAGGACATGTGGGAATTTAGGAAAGATATTGCGGGGCCTATACTAGAGACATTTGTATCAGCTACAGCCATGGATCAGGTCCCAGAGGACTGGAGGGTGGCTAATGTTGTGACTTTGTTTAAGAAATGCTGCAAGGAGTAACCTGAGAACAACAGGCCTCTGAGATTGACATCAGTGGTGGGTAAGTTGTTGGAGGGAATGCTGAGAGTTAGGATTTACATGCACTTGAAGAGACAAGGACTGATCAGGGGTAGTCGACACGGGATTGGGAAATTGTGTCTCACAAGCGCTTGGGAGTGCATGAAAAGTAATTTCTCACAAACTTGTTTGAGTTTTTTGAGGGTGTAACCAAAAAGGTTGATGTGAGCAGAGTGATTCACATTATCTACCTGGACTTTAGTAAAGCTTTTGACAAGGTTCCATATGGTAGACTAATTAGTAAGGTTAAATCATAAGGGATTCAGGGAGAGTTTACCAATTGGATATAAATTTGGCTTGACGGTCGGAGACAGATGCTGGTGGTGGAGGGCTATTTTACAGAAGCCTGTGATCAGTGGTGTTCTGCTTGGAATTGGTGCTGGGCTCACTTTTGTTTGTAATTTGTATGAACGGTGAATGAGAATTTAGGAGGCATGGTTAGTAAGGTTACAGAAGACACCAAAATTAGTGGTATAGTCAACAGTGAAGAAGGTTATCTCAGAATAAAAAGGGATATTGATCAATTTGGGCCAATGGGCTAAGGAATGGCAGATGGAGTTTAATTTGGATAAATGCGAGGTTTCGCATTGTGGTGAAACAAACAAGAGCAGGACTTGTATAGTTAATGGTACAGCCCTGGGTAATGTTGTCAAACAGAGAGACCTACGGGTTTAGGTAAATAAATCTTTGAAAGTTGCATCACTGATAGACATGGTTGTTAAGAAGGCATTTAGTTTGCTTGCCTTCATTGCTCAGATTATTGCTAATAGAAATTGGGACAAGTTGAGGCTTGTACAGGACACTGGTGGGGCCACTTTTGAAGTACTGCGTACAATTTTGCTCATTCTACTATAGGAAGATATTACTAAATTGGAGAGGGTTCAAAAGATTTACCAGGGTATTGCTGGGACTGGAAGGTTTGAGTTATGAATAGTTTGGAACTTTTTTCATTGGATCATAGGAGGTTGAGGGGTGGCTTTATTGAAGTTTATAAGATCATGAGGGGTGTAAATAAGGTGAGTAGAGAAGGTCTTTTCCCTAGGGCGGATGAATTCAAAACTAGTGAGCATATTTTTAAAGTGAGGGAAGAAAGATTTAAAAGGGACCTAAGGGGCAACTTTTTCACACAGAGGGTGGTTCGTGCGTGGAATGAATTGCCAGAGGAAGTGGTACATGCAGGTACAGTTCACTTAAACACATTGGATAAGTATGAATAGGAAAGGTTTAGAGGGATATGGGCCAAACTGAGACACATGAGTTTAGTCTCATTTGGGAAACTTGGTCAGCATGGATGGGTTGGATCAAAGCATGTGTTTCCATGCTATTCGACTATATGACTGAGTGCTTGGCATGCAAAAACCATATCAGTTCATAATTCTGAGCTTTTGATTTTAGACTGAAATGGGAAAAAATAACTTTTAAAAACAAGGACTGTTGAAGGACTGCTATTGCTTTTGAACAGCAAGTAACCTGATGACCATTGTACGTTATGTGTACACAGTTGCTTTTTAAAGCAGTAGTTGAAGTCTAGTTTGCAGTTGAGCTGAGGCCAAGAGGTGTTTATGAATGAAACTTTGGTTAGCAAATAATAGTGGATTGATAACTGATCACTTGTCCACAGATCAATGACAAAGGCCTTCTGCTTGCCAACAGCTATGTGATTGGGTCTGAGATAGTTGAATAGCTTGTAGTTGTGAATGTATGGGAGAAGCAATCAGATCTCCCCAAAGGCAGGAGCTACCTCTTTTCTCTGCACTAAGAAACTCCTGGAGCCAAAAGATAGCCAGTCTGCTTTATCTGACTAGTTGTTGTAAGCTGTGACTGATAAGATCTTTAGCTTATCGATTAAAAGTATGAAGAGACTATCATGTATCTCCTGCAAACAAGTCATAGAGTTATACAGCATGAAAACAGACCCATTGGTCCAAATCATCCACGCTGACCATATATCCCAATCTGACCTAAGCCCATTTGCCAGCATTTGGCCAATATCCCTCAAAACCATTCCTATTCAGTTACCTATACAGGTGTCCTTTAAATGTTGTAATTGTACCAGCCTCTGCCACTTCCCTCTGGCAGCTCGTTCCATACAAACACCACACTGCATGAAAACATTACCCCTCAAGTCCTTTTTAAATCATTCTCCTCTCACCTTAAAACTATGTTGTCTAGTTTTGGACTCCCCGACCCTACGAAAAAAACACCTTGCCTGTTCATCCTGTTCCTCTACCTCATGATTTTATGAATGTCAATAAGGTCACCTTTCAGTATCTGCTGCTTTAGGCGAAAAAAGCCTCAGCTTACTCAGCCTCTCCCTACAGTTCAAACCCTCCCTTCCTGACAACATCCTTGTAAATCTTTCTGCACCCTCTCAAGTTTAACAAAATCCTTCCTTTAAAAGGGTGACCAGAATTGTATGTCCTATTCCAAAAGTGGCATCCACTTGGTCCTGTACACCTGCATGTCGTGTACTCAAATGTTATGACCAATGAAGGCAAGTGTGCCAAATGCTTTCTTCACTACCCTGTCTACCTGCAACTCCACTGTCAGAGAACTATGCACCTGCACCCCTAGGGCCCTACCATTAATTATATCAGTTCTGCCCTGGTTTGCCTTACTAAACTGCAACGTGTCACATTTATCTAAATTAAATTTCATCAGCTAAGTGAAAGCACCTGGAGAAGGAAGACTGAGAAGCAGAGTTCTGATCAGCAAAAGTATCATCTCAGCAAACCCTATGGGCAAGGACCACTGAATTTCCTTCACAGTCTTCCATCCATAGCACACAGGATATTTTTGTGTCTAAATGTGTGTGAAAAGGATAACTTAAAAGTTAGAGTTTTAAAGGATAGAGTTTTCATTTATGGCTATTCACACTTGCTTACCTGTAACTGGTATAGGAGTTGGGAGGTCATGTTGCGGCTGTACAGGACATCGGTTGGGTCACTTTTGGAGTATTACACGCATTGTATATGAAGGATGTTGTGAAACTAGAAACGGTTCAGAAAAGATTTAGGAGGATGTTGCCAGGGTTGGAGGGTTTGAGCTATAGGGAGACACTGAATAGGTTGGGGCTATTTTCCCTGAAGCATCAGAGGCTGAGGGGTGACCTTACAAATGTTTATAAAATCATGAGGGGCATGGATAGGATAAATAGGCAAGGTCTTATCCCCAGGATGGGGGAATCCAAAACTAGATGGCATAGGTTTATGGTGAGAGGGGAAAAGATATAAAAGGAACCTAACAGACAACATTTTCATGCAGAGGATATTGCATATATGGAATAAGCTGCTAGAGGAAGTGGTGGAGGCTGGTACAATTACAACATTTAAAAGGCATCTGGATGTATATATGAATAGGAAGGGTTGAGGGATATGGGCCAAATGCTAGCAAATTGGACTGGATTTATATAGGGTTTCCGGTCAAAATGGACAAGTTGGACTGAACGGTCTGTTTCCGTGCAGTATATCTCTACGACTCTAATGCGAATCTATTTATTTATAGTAAATAATAATTATTGTAAAATATAGAAACTTGGTCCACTTGTGTCAACCTGGAAAACAGGTAAATTGGGAATTCTGTGTACTTTTAAAAATCATTAACTTTTGTAAAGACTCCACCAAAAGTGAGGCTTTATTTTCAGTGCACTACTCCAATTGAGACATAACACCTCCATCACCAAGTTGTGCTCACTAACTGCTCAGCTCCAGAGAGGCACTGGAACACAACCCCAATCACCAATCTCCTGTCAGAGCCTTGTAAGATCATTAGGCTTCAGTAAGATCTCCTTAACTATCTTTTATCTGACCTGTTGGATTGAAACGGTTTTCTCACCTTTACTCATCTCTCCTATATGAGATCAAATAATTTCTGGCTCTCACTGCTCCATCTTGCTTAGATTGTGCACTCTTTTGGTAACCGGGACTATATATAATACAACCTTAAGGGGTTGGTTAGTTCAGCTGGCTGGACAGTTGATTGGGGATGCAGGGAGATGCCAACAGTGCAGTTTCAATTCCCACACTGGCCAAGGTTACCACAAAGGTCCCACCTTCTCAACCCCTTGCTTGATGTACGGTGACACTCAGGTTAAACCGCACCAATTTAAAAAACAGTCTTTTGGTCCTCTGGGACTTTATGACTGTCGTATAATCATAAGCAATGCATTAAATTAACCAGTCTTAATTACATTGGTCTGATGCTTCAAGGAAAGGACAAGCATAAATACTCTTACTGAAAACACAGGTAGAATATTTCATTTATCCAGGTCAGAGTGATCTCAGGCAGCAAGCAGCACATTAGACTTACTGTAGACACAGCTGTTCTTTCTGCTTCTTTCAATTGGCTGCTGCGTTATAATAGTCACTGGTCAGGGACAGGAGCTCCTTTGTATTCACTGGTGAAACTCTCAACCTTTGATTTATGTCACTTACTAAGCTGAAACTTTCCTTCAATTATACATTATCTGGCATGACCCTATAGGAGAGGGTGAAATTCTACAGGTGATTTTACAGTTGTCTGTGATATCAGACAGAACCTTGGGAGAAAGGAACAAAGAAACTCCAAACATCTCCATCCACCACTTCATGATTTCTCTTTGAAAGGGCATATATTTTAATTGAGCTTCATACATCCAGTTTGGAGAAGCCTTGAAAGATAACTTATACCAGCATTAGTGCTTTCTGCAGCTACTGAGTGCTTTATTACAACTCCTTTCTGGATAAATTTGTGATCGAGGTAACATTAAGCTTTAAGGCAATTCAGTGAAATGCTCAAAATGTTTTGAAATTTGTCACAGCAGTTGTACTGTAGCCATACAAAGCCAAAAGGTACGGAACTATCTCGTTGAGCTGGTCTCCTAATGCTAACAAAACTAGACTTTTTTTTTCTTTATTCATTAACAGGAGGAGGTGGTTGCTGGCTAGGCAGCATTTATTGTCCATCCATTCAGAGTCAACCATATTGCTGTGGGTCTGGAGTCACATGTAGGCCAGACCAGGCAAGAATGGCACTTTCCTTCTCTTAAGGACATCAGTGAACCAGATGAGCTTTTCCTGACAATCGACAATGGATTCATGGTCTTCATTAGATTCTTAATTCCAGATTTTTTTTAATTGAATTCAAATTCCACCATCTGCCATGGCAGAATTCAAACCGAGGTCCCGAGAATGTTATCTAGGTCTCTGGATTAACAGTCCAGCAATAATACCACTAGGCCATTGCTCATATGTCAACATAGCATGAAAATTGCTTCACATCCTGAATAAGACATGGAAGATAACTGGTCCATTAGAACTGTAAAAATGTAAGTGTCTTCTTTATATTTCCAAGAAGCATATTAGTGAGGAATAGTATTAAACACACTAAAATAACTTAAGCTTAGATTCAGTGAAATACAGGTCATTCTTCATTATCTTTGTACAACAAGCATCAGCCTTAAGGAAATCACACAGATTTAATGAACTTTTACATTTATTAACTGAAGCACTTTGGAATGTCCAACTGTTTTACAAAAGATATGCATAAATGCAAGTTTGTTTTTATTGGCTGAACATAAACACTAGCCCAGAACTCTTTTTTTTCAAAAACATACACATATACAAATCCATTTTGCTTTGAAATAATTATGAATCAATCACAATATCCAATCTGTCCCAACTCTCCAGAGCTTGAAATTAATCAACTCACCCACATATGAAATCAACGTCAAGGGATAGAGAGGGGGGGATTTTGTGCAGTCAAGAGATAGAGAGGAGGGAACTTGCGCAGTCGGGGTTGCTTGCAATTCTTCTTCATTTTTATGAATGAAAAGCATCTGAATTATGATAATACACTTCAAATAATATCAATTTAAGACTGTAGAATTATTCTAAAATATATGCATACAAGGTAAGAAAGTTCACTGGACAATCTTAGACTTCACAGAATCCAAGAGACAGCAGCAGAGTAGGACGCTCCAGCCAGAGCTCCTCTGCTCCACCTGTTCTTTTTCTTTTTTTTTCTTTCCTGTTCCTCTCCCGTCCCTCTCCTTTCTCTCGGCCTCGACTCCTGGCTTCTGAAGCAGGGATGGCTGTGGATGTCAGTGGAGACGCCAGCAGCCGGAGGAGGGATGCCAGCAACCAGCAGCCCAGTGCAGAGCATAGTGGCAGCCTGATGTGGGAGCATAGCGGTTCCAGCCCAGTTTTGGTCTGCTGAGGACAGCCTTTGGAGAGTAACTGTGATGCTTATCTTTTTAACTTTGCTCTTTTTTTTCTGACTATACCGTGTATAGCTGTAATGTATTTTGTTTTTTCTTCATTTCTCTATTCTGTGGTTGTTGACTTGCTTGTCGAGCTGGCTTGTTTTTGTTCAGACATTTCGTCATCACGCTAGGTGACATCATCAGTGGAGCCTCCTATTAAGCGATGTTATTCTACTCCATTTGGAATTTATACTGCCCAGTCTGTTATGGTGAGTACTATGATTTTAGGTTTTGATCTGTATGGGTTTGTATATAGGGTCCAATTCTCTATGTTGGTTGATTGAAGTATGGGTGGAGAACCATGTATGGGTGGAGAACCATGTCTCCAGGAATTCCTGTGCGTGTTTATGTTGGGCTTGGGCTACTATGATTACTTTGTCCCAGTTAAATCGATGGCCTTCATTGTCTGAGTGTATCGATATTAAGGAGAGTTCGTCGTGCCATTTTGCTGCTAGTTGATGTTCATGTATTCTGATGGTTAGTTACCTTCCTGTCTGTCCAATGTAATGTTTGTGGCAGTCGTTGCATAGTATTTCGTAAACCGTGTTGTGGGAATGGGGTCTTTAATCCTTGTAAGTGTTTGTCGTAACGTGGCTGCGGACTTGTGGGCTACCATGATTCCTTGTGGTTTTAGGGGTCTTGTTGTCATTCCGATATGTTCTTGATGTAGGGCAGTGTGGCCAGTGCGTTAGGGTGTACTGTGTCCTCCTGTTGTTGTCTGTTTTGTAGGCATCTATGGATGAAGTTGCGGAGAAATCTGTTTAAAGCAACGATCTTGTATAAGTGTTCTTCCTCTTTCCTGCATAGTTCTGGAGTGTTGCGGTGTGTCCTGGCCCGTTTAAATAGTCTCCTAATGCAGCTTTGTTTGTGGGCATTGGGGTGGTTGCTGTGGAAGTTGAGGATTTGGTCAGCATGGGTTGCTTTTCTGTATACTGAGGTTTGGAACTCCCTATTTGTCAACTGTTCTACTTTAACATCCAGAAATGGAAGTTGATTGTTGTTTTCTTCTTCCCTTGTGAATTTAATCCCTGTGAATACACTGTTGATGACGTGGTGAGTCTCTAATTTGTTGCTTTTAATAATGACAAATGAGTCGTCGACATACCGTCCACAGTTTAAGTTGAATGCAGGTGAGGGTGGTGTGTTCCAGTCTTTGTATGACTGCTTCTGCGATGAGGCCTGAGATGGGTGACCCCATTGGTGTACCGTTGACCTGTTTGTATATTTGACCATTACAGATGAAGTATATGGTGAGGCAGAGGTCAAGCAATTTAAGTATGTTGTCATTGCTAATGGAGCTGCTGGTCTGTGTTGCTGTTTCTTTCAGTAATGTGGCCACTGTTTCTTTGGCTAGTGGGATGTCAATTGATGTGAATAAAGCAATGACGTCAAAGGATACCATAATCTCGTCATTGCAGATTTTTATGTTCTTGAGGGTTTCGAGGAAATCTTGGGTTGACTGGATAGAATGGGGTGATCCGTCTACTCAGTGTTTCAATCTCTGTTGTATGTCCTTCGCCAATTTGTGTTAACGGTGTGCCTGGTAGGGAAACAATGGGTCTGAGAGGGATGTCTGGTTTATGTACTTCAGGCAGTCCGTAGAAGCGGAGTGTGTTTGTGCCTTCTGGTTTCATTCTCATGAAGTCTGTCTTCATTATCTGCCCTGCATTCATTAGTCTCTTCAGTGTCTGGGTGATCCTGTTACCTAGCTGCAGTGTTGGGTCTATCGCCACCTGTTGGTAAGTGGTTGTATCTGCAAGCAATGTCTGCGCTTTCTTAACGTAGTCCGGTTTGTTCATAATGATGGTCATGCATCCTTTCTCTGCTGGTAGGGTTATGATGTTCTTGTCTTTCTTCAGTTTATCGAGTGCTTTTCTCTCTGCTGTGTTCAGGTTGTCCCCTTTGTACCTTCTGTGTAATGTGGGGCTTATAGTTTGCCATCCTTACCTGGTCTGGCATACATGTGATTCCAGATCAACAACGTGACTGACTCTCAACTACCCTGTGAACAACTGGGATGGGCAATAAATGCTGCCTAAAAGCGACAACCTCAGCTTTATTGTCACATGTATTCAAATGAGTTCAGAAGAGTTTATAAGTCACCACTTTTCCTTTATATATTCGTGGGATGAGGGCGTCACTTTTGGGCAGTGATTTTTTCCCTTCTCGGTGATGTCCTGAATTCCTGGTTTCAGCATGGATTCTGATTCAGACTCGGACTCACTGCCTCAGCGTGGACCTGGTGAGGCGGTCTCCTGGCTTGGTGATCTGTTGGCCACCGCAGCAGCCCCCCAGCCCAGCGTTCTCTCAGTGGCTGGCGTGGCCGTCCCTCGGTGGCACGTGGCAGTCTTTTGGCCTGGCATTCCTTAGCATGGACTACCAAGGCGATTCCAGATCGGTCACTAGGCCTCAAGGTGAAGCCCAGCAGTCTGGAGTCAAGACCTGCTGTGAACTGGAGGCTAGATGACAGCATGGACTGAATTGAAAGGTCTGCTGCTCTGAACTTTTTATTCTCTATTTTCTGACGTTTTCCTATGATCTGTAATGTTGGACTTCCATTTCTTTATTTTCCTAATTTTTTTTCTCTTAAGAATGTATACTGAAGAATCTGTACCTGGGTACATTGCATCTAAGACAGTGCCAGTTGTGACTTGTAAAGTTTTCACTGTACGCATTTTCAGTATATGACACTAAAGCTAGTTCAATTCAAACAACGTACATAACGGTGCTTGTATTACTGGATGCGTCTGTCTTCGAACACACAAAAATATTAAACCAGAGAACTGCATTACAATTCCATTGCCCCATCAGATTTGCCTCATTATGATCAGATGAAGACAAGTTGAAAAGCTCCCTCTTTTTGCCCTCTCCTTGTTTGACCACAACAGGTGTTTTCTTTGTTTGAAAAGGATATAATTACCAATTCAGTGAGCACTTAACTATACATGCTGTGATCATAAAAGGATTAATGGGTCAGGTTTTCAGGAGTTTAACAAAGATGCTAGCTTTATTACACTTAGAACATGGAACATAGAACAGTACAGCACAGTACAGGCCCTTCGGCCCACGATGTTGTACCAAACTTTTACCTGAAACCGAACCTCCACCACTACCTTATACTATCATCCATATGCCTATTAATAGCCGCTTAAATGCCCCTAATGAGGCCGACTTCACCACCCTCTCCGGCGATGCATTCCACGCCCCTACCACTCTCTGAGTAAAGAACCTACCTCTGACATCTCCCCGATATCTTTTCACTTTAAAACTGTGTCCCCTCGTAATAGCTACCTCCCCCAGAGGAAAAAGTCTCTGGCTTTATCTATCTATACTCTATCTATACCTCTGATCATTTTGCATACCTCTATCAAGTCACCTCTCATCCTTCGTCGTTCTAAAGAGAAAAGCCCTAGCTCTCTCAACCTTTCCTCGTAAGACCTTCCTTGTATTCCAGGCAACATCCTGGTAAATCTCCTCTGAATCTTATTTACTTAAATCAATGTACATAAAATAGTAAAATATTCAGACTAAAGAGTGAGGAAGGATAGATTGGCCAAATTGCAGCCTATCTTAAAAAGAGTATGCTATATCTGTTTCAGTAGAACTCTCTGTCAGCAGCAGCACATGATGATCACAGTTCTTGTCGCATGCAGAGCTTTTTTAGATGGGATGGTTGCAAGGGATGCAAGTGAATTCTGGGATATCTGCTGGTTGGCAAGTTACTCTAGAAACAGCAAGTATGGCAAGATTCGGCGAGAATTGAATGAAAGGAATGCCATGGTGGTTGTAGGAGGTTAATGAGGTGAGTTTGGTAAGATACAATGAGATAACTCGCTAGGCCTCATGGTGGGACTCCCTGCAAAAACTCAGTTCCACGCACTTTTGCCCAAAAAAATGCATTTTTTTGATTTATTTGCTTTATTTGACTTAATTGAATGATTTCTACTGCCAGAAAGTATATAGGCAGTTTTCCTGCAACCACCGAAAGTGGACCAATTTTCTAGTTTGTAATTACCACAATCATGTTAAAAATAGGCCTGTTTTCTAGATTATTAGTGGTGCAAACATCCACCATGCATTTTAATACTGTTTGGTTCTAGTGCAGGCTTGTTCACCCCAAAGGAATTATACTTTCCAGACTAAGAGATTCAGAAAGGGCATTCTAAGTGCCAACTTTTCCCTCAGGCGCAAGTTGCACGTTATGTATCAACGTTAACACTCATGGGAAAAGAAGAATAGGCATGACACATATGCCAGATGATGTTGTAAATATTCAGCAGGTTAGGTAGCAGACGTAGAGAGAGAAACAGCATTAATGTTTTAGCTTGATGATCTCACATTGAATTAGATAACATTTGGGATGTAACAGGTTTTATGTAAATAAAGAGGCAGAGTAAGGAAGGTTAAAATAATGGTGAGGGTGAGGAAAGCAAGAGTGGTTAAAATGTATGATGGTGCAAGGCAAAAGGAGGAGTACAGAAGTAAACAAAAAAATCACAGTTGCATGTAGGTAGTGCATCACCTGCCTTTTTACATTCTTCCTTCCCAAAAAAATCAGGAACCCTGATAAATGAAACTGTGATTTATTTGGATTCCTTTCATGTTAGTATACTATATTCAACACTCATGATGCAGTTTACTTAACAGTGAAAAGATCGGACACTGATCACTTTGCAGGGCACCTCTGCTCAGGCTCTGACTACTGAGGTTCAGGTCACTTCTCAACTTAGCTTGCTGACCCAATTTCACTCTAACTTCTCTGAACTTCACTTCCTACTGAAACTCAATAGACATTTGAAGAATAGAAATTCATCCTTGAATTAAGTATTTTACACCTTTCCAAACTTACCATTCGGTTCAATAATTTCACATCGCAATCACTGGCTGCATTTTGTTCAGACAGCAGCTGTTGGAGATGATTGGGAGACTGCCAGGCTCACCTCCTCTAGATCCATCTGTTCTTTGTTTGCCCTATTACCACCTCCTTTTTGCTTGCACTGTCATCCCTATTGCCATTTCATTTCTTAATTCCCATGCTATAATGGATCTTCCCCATGCCCCAATAGCTTTTGCCCACTTCTGTACTTGTTTAAAGCCAGTTACATTTTCCTATTTCTAAGTCAACTAGTAGCAACCTAAAATGTTAACTCTTTCTTTCTTTCCACAAATATTGCGTGAACCGATGAATATTTGTTGCATTTCGATTTTAATTTCTGATCTGATTTCCAGTATCCACAGTACTTTGCTATAGTATAGGTTAGCTAGCATGTGGGCTCCAAAGCTTCCTTTTACTCACTCTTAAATGAATGCAATTCAATACAAAAGGCTCTGTGGACTATATTGAAAATTGTGAGATTAAGCGACAGCATAACAAGGGTTAAATTGCAATTTGCTAATGCAAAAAGGATACTTGCAAGTCCAGTTAAAATCAGTTTGAAGCAGACATGAACATTCATCACAAACAGACGATGGCCTAGACCTTGTGGTTAGAATATGGAGAACAGTTTGCGGTTTTGGGAAGTATCGAGTGAAAAATATGTACGAAGGCAGCGGTCTTAGCTTGCAACCATGTAATCAACACACAATAAGAAATAAAACCGGATATTTAAAAAGATCACAGACTCATTCCTTTTTTTTAAAAGAAAGGAATCTAGCAACTTGGCGTAGTCGGAGGATCACAGAGACGAATGTTGGAACACTGAAGACTCCCTACACTCTATCGGAGAGGTAAGGACTCCTCAATTCTAAAAGTCCTTGGGAAATAATGAAAGCTCAGGTCCACTTCATCTGTCCACGATCTCTAACTTGAGCCCATAGTCCGTCCAGACGTCTGTAATCAGCAGGGACACACTGTGATCGCTGGTCTACAGCTTATTGAGTCCCATCGGCTAAGTCCATATCAATATCCCAGAAATAATATCTAAGTTCGAATTACCTACAACAGTGAAAGTAGGGCTGGTCTCATCTGATTTTTCTGAAGATGAAGTCATCCAAAAATTAAAAGAATACATTGAACAAGAATTTGAACTCTTGAAAACTTTGACAGAAATCCATCAGAAGGCTGGAACCTCCACAGGACTATAGTCTCTGGATGATATTAAATGTATTTAGGGTAAAACCACCTAATTAAAAGATAAAAAATGGATTTACTGGCCTTGATATAGGATGCAAATTAGACAGCAATAAGAAATCATAGACAAATCTAATCATGATCGTGGAATTAATATTCTGAAGGAACAATTGAAAGCTGCTTGTGAAGAACTTAAAAACGACAAAACAAAAATTGGCTGAGAAGGAGAAACTTCCAGTAATGAAAAATCCTTCACTTCCACCATAGCCAAGTATTCCCTTATATAATCGGTTATGTGACACCCTAAGACCCAGTTAAAGTGCGGGTTCTGGGAAATGGGAGCAAACAGTCAGTTCTAGTGAGTCTGAAGAAGAGGACCAACCATGTAATTTACAGTCAGTACAGAATAGGAGCCATAAAGAAGAAAAAACAAAGGATGACAAGGGTGTGGTTAAATAATATACACAATGAGCTGCCCATAAGCCTGTTAACCCCACACTGGTGGAAAGATAGTCTGAAGAACTGCCTCACCTGAAAAAGGAAGGCATGAAACATGGAATGAATTTGAAAAGTTTAAAAATATATGCAGTCTGCACCTATGGACGGAGTACAAGAATTGTCTGTCATGGTAGGAGGCAATGAGAACAGGAAACTGGTTAAGAAAGATAGAGAGGAATTAGGTGACAATGGACAAGACCTTGATGACAGATGGAAAACTGTTAGGGATTGGTTGAAAGATTACGGCCCAACAAAGACAGATTGGAGTAAAATCACCGCATGTCAGCAAAAAGGCAATGAAGAATTATTGGACTATACAGAAAGGTTTGTGGTGATCTGAATAGAACATTCCAGCCCAGCTGGGGACACAAACATGGAAGAAATTGACAGTAGTTGTCTAGCACCCCTGAAATCTGCCTTTGTCGCGAGATTAAAACCCAAACTAGCAAAAACGTTGAAGGTTATGGTCCCTGATTGGGAGACCTGTCATAGAATGTATGATGAAGTCATTGAAGAGGCTAACCACTTGAAACGGAATATGGAATCTAAACTTAGAAGCATAGTAACAGCACCGGGAGTCTCGGCAGATAGACACCCAGGTAAAAAGTTACAACTGCCAGCAAGGGGGACCCTGGGCAAAGACCTGTAGAATTAAGAAGAAGGCTGCAAGTGGTCTTAAGCCTGCTCCATGACCAGAATCTTACCCATCCCGGGGACTCTGACTAAATGGATGTTACTGGAATGCATCAACGGCATTCCCTTGAATAGCAGCAGGCAATCCTGGATATTGTCTTTTGGACACAGGTGCTGAATTGACATGTTTACCTTTCATTGATGGACATAATCTGCCCTTTGATGGTGAGCAGAGGACTGCAGTCACAGCAGGGGAAAAGGAAAAGAAGAGCAACTAGAATGGCTGCAAAGAAACACAGAGGGGCACCAGCTTTTGGCACTGCATTCACTGAACTATGTGTTAACTCTTTGTGATCTGGTTTGAATGCACTTTCGTTCATTGGTGTTTAAATGTTGTCTTGTGTAATTTTGTGTTTTCATTCCCTGGAGCTTGAGATCCAGGAATGCTTTGAATTTAGTTTGCATTTTGGGAATCTATGCTGATTTGAAAATGTGGTCTTTGCCTGTATCAGTGCAGAACACGTATGGTTGATGTAATGTACTTTTAAGGAGCTATCATTGATTGTGCAAAGCAAAAATCTGCAACAAAACGTTGATTTAAAAATTGGGTCAGGTCATAAAGCTTGGTAAAAATTTACCTCTTGGAATTGGAAATTATCACATTTGGAATTTCATTTTCTGGCCACGAGTCAATTTTTAATTCCAGATGATAAGATTTGTTCATTGTAGATGTTTTTTGGTGTGAAAGTACCCAATTAATCTGAAAATTGGAATTTTGGAAATTCTGGTGATGTCCAAAAATCTGATAAAACTGATAAAAGAGTTTTAAAAAGGAGAGTACACTCGAACAAAGGAGATAGGCTTTTCCTTTGTTAATTATAATTCACTTATTTTCTGTACAGGAGGAAGAGAGATGGTCGACATAATTATGTCCAGCAGTTTTCACCCCACCCCTTTAACCACTACTAATTAATCCATTCTGCTTGAAGTGGAATAGATGGTTACTTTTTGTTCTTCAGGTAAGAGTACAAACTTCTGAACTTGTCTGCAAACTTTCAGCATTGCAACTCAGTGATGAATGAGGCATCCTCAAACCATCAAGTCATTCGTTAACAACATATCTCAGCATTGAAAAACTACTGCAAAAACACTCAGTAATTTCAACGCAAAAAACAGTCAATCACTTTGGGGGAGTAAACAGAATTTTGAATTTGGACAAATTTGCATAGAGATATATGCAATATAGAGATGGTGGCTCAGTGGTTAGCACTGCTGCCTCACAGCATCAGGGACTCGGGTTCGATTCTGCCCTTGAGCGACTGTCTGTGTGGAGTTTGCACATTCTCCCCATGTCTGCGTGGGTTTCCTCCAGGTGCGCCGGTTTCCTCACACAGTCCAAAAATGTGCAGGCTAGGTGGAGGTCATGCTAACTTGCCCATAGTGTTCATGGGTGTATAGATTTGGTGGGTTATTGGGGATGGGTCTGGGTGGAATGCTGAGGGTCGGTGCGGACTCGTTGTGCTGAGAGGCCTGTTTCCACACTGTAGGGCTTCTATGATCTATATCAAATATCTACAATGAGCTATTAATTAAGTTTAAAATGCATGGGTCATCTTAGAGAAAGAACAAACAAAGTAGGTTTTGCCGGAATCAAACAGAAATGTTTGACTTCTGTTTTAAAATATCGTAAGATGACCTACCATGGACTACAGATCTCGGGAATTAGATAGGTGGTAAAAGTGAAATAGCAAAATTGAATAAAATGAAGTAATTAGGGATGGAGAGTAATGGTAGAAGAAAAACAAATTAGAATAATGGGTTGAAACGGCAATTGACGTTAACATGCATTTTAGTGAAAAAGAAGTTTAGGTGAGAGTACTGAACTGATAGCTTTCTCTCGGTGATGTTTGTGTCCTTATCTTTCCTTGGTGAATTTGGTGATCAAATCACTATCTGAGGCATTGGGACTGCACAAGGAGAGATAAGTAATATCTAATAGATCTTTGATAAAACCATACAAGAGTCAAGAATGCATGACATGGTCTTGGGATACTGATGTAAGCCTGTAAAAGTGAGTGTTAGCTCAGAAGTAACAACATGAGTGAATGCTTGGTTAAAAAAAACTGCAATGAAGAATGGGCCTCAGGCCTGTACACCTACTTGACAAATGGATTAGTGTGGCTTGGAAGAGCAAAACAGTATAGTTTAGTTTAAG
Source organism: Ginglymostoma cirratum (assembly GCA_024137785.1). Lineage (NCBI taxonomy): Eukaryota > Metazoa > Chordata > Chondrichthyes > Orectolobiformes > Ginglymostomatidae > Ginglymostoma > Ginglymostoma cirratum. Next base: position 2,873,665 of record JAHRHZ010000251.1, read on the forward strand.
CTATAAGACACTGACACATAATCCATACAGAAACTGACTTTAAGACAGTGACAGCGAGCTGAAGTAAAAGAGCCCAAGAATCATGACAGACAGATCTCTCAAGAAAGAGACAGAGGAGTTTTGACTCCATATACGATGTTAAATTGTGACTGAACTTGAGGCTTTTTGATAAGAATTGTTACAGTAGTCCATTATGGGAAAGTTGATTGTATTAATTTTTATTGTTGTGATTCTTATTCTGTATTTCTTGTTTATGTTGCCCAAATGTTGTATTCAGTAAATGCTCAAGCCTAAAGTTCAGTATTTAACCGCTCTTCAACAACCTAGGCAACCTACATATTATTGATATCTTGCTTTGCTGGTGTGATTCTGTTTGGGAAAGAATGAAAAGAGGGGAGCTGTGGAGTACATTGAAAATTGTGTGATTAAGCTACAGCATAACAAGGGTTAAATTACAAATGCTAATGCAAAAAGGGAACTTGCAAGTCCAGTTGAAATCGGTTCAAAGCAGGCATGAACATACGTCACAAACAGACTGCGGCCTAGACCTTGCAGTTAGGGTATGGAAAACAGTTTGTGGTTTCAGGGAGGATCAAGTATAAAGGCACTGAAAAGGCTGTTGCTGCAGGGGTCTTAACTTGAAACCATGTAATCATCACACAATAAGAAATAAAGCCAGATATTTAAAAAGATCGTGAACTTGTTCCTTATATTTTTTTTGAAAGAATCTAACATTTGGATTGTAGAATTTCCTTATAAGAACCCTGAACATGGACTGCGAATCAAAAACGTTATATTCCAGGCCAATGATATATTGCACCAAACCAGTGTTAACAGAATCTATCTATATCTAACTTCTTCTGCAAGTCCATTGATGGGATTTCAAATATTTATCTTTTTACAAAGCAGGGAACAAGAAGAAGAATTCCGCTTACAAAAATGGAAACAGAACTGTGGAATGAGCTATCATGGTGGCCCATAAAGGTCAATGATAAATGGGTGTCAAATGGATTAGGAAATGGTAATTTTGTGGAGAAATAGGAACTGTGGAACATCACCAATGATGAATTTCATTCGTCCACATTGTCCCCACATCGTCTAACCCATACAATTCCAAGGACTCTATGGAATTCTGTTTTGAGTATGCTCAACAACTAAGCATCCATGATAACTGTATTTTAATTCTAAGTAGCTAGTGGTATTGACTGAGGATTCGCTTTTGTCCTTATAGATAGTCACCAGCTAAAAATCATGACTGGTAAAATTACAAGACACATGCATGTAATGCGTAACTCTGTAAATAACTGTTTGTGAAAATGTGTAAAAATTGATTTTGATTCTTTTGTTCACTGTACTTTCTTAACACAGTAGCAGAGAATATTGTTTGCAAGTGAAGAGTGGAAATTAAGCAAAAAAAAATCAATTGGAAAATTAAAAACATACTGACCATTGTGAAACATATAGAACTGTAAATTCTCAGAGTATTAGTATCTTCAGATTTTCTTGAAGTCTGAACCATCCGACTAGAGAACGTGAACCTGTAGACGTGAAGCGCATTCGTACCAAAGAGAAAGCAATGTGTGTCATTGGTGGTGTCAATTCCTTTGTGGCATTAATCACAAATAAGGGATATTGTAAGATGGGTGCCTATTAGTCCAATCACTAGAAGGTGGATAGGTGGAGCTGATTTCTTAACAGTTGTTAGCACTAATTCTATTCCTTACAAGCTGGAGTGAACTATAAAGGCTATTATAAGTTATAGCATGAGGTAAAAAAAAGCTTAAATGTGCTTTTTCTAATGACCAGATAAGGTTTTTAACTCCACAGAAAGATATAGCTCCCAGTCTTCGGTGTAATTTCTTATTTTTTTCCGATCAATGTGACAGTTTAACAGATACTTTCTGTAGTCACTATTAGACGGGATAGCAGTTCTCTTTTTTTCAAAGAATTGAATTAAGACAATCATGTGCCACATTAAAAAAAAATTATGATCACCATAGAAGCAACATTTGCTTTCTACTAAGTCAAGACTGTTGCCTAAGCACTGAAACAAGTACAAAGTTTGACAATTGAGTGCCTTAACAACCATACAGAGGGGAATGAATCACTTTGGGTCAATACATCTGTCATTAGCAGTTTTTTAATAATTGAACTTTAAACACATGCCAGACTACACTGAATCACTTAGATAGTTTCAACTAGTGAGCCAAATGCTGTAGTTACACCTCTTAAGTAACAGTTTTGAGCAATGACTACTATCCAAAACTAATGAAGTGCAGAACAAATGAAATGAAAACTTGGAATATTTAAAAGCAAAAACAAAAGAGCGAGCAAGGGCAACTACCTAATGCATTACACATTGATGATGTATTGTCTTGTAAATTCTAAGAGGCAGATTTCTAGGTCACCTTTCTCTTTTGCTCATCTTCAATTAATTTGCATCAAATCAATTGAAAAGTGAATGCAAGGTACAGTGCTATGAGAGCAGAATGCTGTGAATGTTGGAAATCTGAAATAAAAATACTTGGGGCTAAAATTCTCAGCAGATTAGGCAGCACCTTTGGAGAGAACAGATAAATTTGTGTTTCAGGTCAATGGCCTTCCACTAAAAATAGGCGCAGAGGTTACAATCTGAAATTGTTGATCTAACTTTGAGCATAAGGAAGGTTGTGCAATGCTGAATTGAAAAAACGTGGTGCTGTTCCTTGGGTTATGTCGTGTCTTATTGGAAAGGCATAGGAGGTCAAAAAGAGATGTCCAAGTCAGAGTTGGGTGGAGAATTAAAAATGATGCATGAACTGAGGTTTGAGGAAGTTGACACTTGTAGACTGAATAGAGCTATTACATCGTAGGCTGTAGCTAGTTCTTGGCCATGATTCTGCTATTCCAAGAAACATCGTCTTCTAATCCCATCTGCTTTTTTTTATTTGACTCATTACCATTTCCTTTTCGCATTCATTTCTTTTGTAATCTCCCAGCACTTCAAATTAATACAGACTTTTCTCCTTACATCCACATGGAAATCCCAAGTGGGTGTTTGCTGACTCCAGCTCACCACTTGCTCCTCTGGACCATCACCTTGGACACTTGGCACTAACATCCCTGGGCACACTCCATGGACAGTGAACATACGCATCCCACATCCAGGCACCTTGGTATCATTACTGCATCATCATGGCACATTTCTGATCTATTTACAGTATGGTTCTGCACTTCAGTTCAGCAGTTTGGAGTGCACCAGTACTTTTCATTATAATGCTACTACCAGGGCACCCACTCACAGGGATGGACACCAATCTTATTGTTTGGATCAAGTTACATCTTAGTTGCTGTCTTAATGCTCACACACTCTATGCTTATTTTGATACTCACAGTATCTCTGCCTTGCCTTACCATTGTGTGCTTTACTTCCCTTAGTCGAGCATACAAGATCATGGTCCTTCTTCCTTCACCAGCCTTTTAGTGCAGTCACAAAGCCAAGTAGTGATCGGTGATAAAGGGCTAAATACATCATTGTATGTCACATGACTACATAATCTCTCACTTGCACAATGTACCAGTCGCATATTCACCAAACAAACTGCACGTGCTTCAACCTAAAAACCGTGTCTCAAAGTTCTATAGGGGTAGTCCTCAATAATGTCAAGGGAGACACCTTTCAGGCAGGAGGTGCTGGTACAGAAGGTCAAGGGCAGCCTTCAATATCAGTCCAGGGGCTTAGGCACTTGCTGGGATAGTCCTGGTCAGGGATCCATACATCTATTGTCCAAGATGTGGATCATGAATGGCCCTGTGGGTCCAGTGAAACCAGCTTGAGGAGTCATAGAAAGACAGGACCTGTACGCCTTTGGGACTGTCTCCTAGAAGACAGTTGGGGAGCTGTACATATATCAGTCAGGGATCTGATCGCTTAGAATTCAGAGCCGTGTGGTGAAATTGTTCAAGGACATGGGCTACAGTCATTGTTATCCCAAGGGCCAGTCCACAAAAAGTCAAGGGATGGCAGGGGTGTTTATCAAGGGCCACTCTTGCAGGGAGGACACTGGGGACTTAATTGTGAAGATCGGAGACAGCATTACAATTGTGAAGGGGGAATGACAATATATAATGGGGGAAGGTGATCAGGCACTGAGGCAAAGTGGTAATGCAGAGGTGCGGGGAGCATCATTCACAGTCAGCAACACACTAGTAGTAATGGGGGTTGATGCTTTATTACTTTGATTGATTGATTGATTGATTTTATTGTCATGTGTACAATTATACAGTGAAAAGCTTTGTTTATGAGCAGAACAGGTAGATAACAGCAAGCAAAGCATATACAGATTAAAGAGACTTAGAGGCATGCAAGTTACATTATTTCAGGCTAGAGTCCATTCAACAGTCTGATAATGGCCAGAAAGAAACTGTTCCTGAACCTGCTTTTGCGTGTGTTCAGGCTTCTATATCTTCTGCATGACAGAAAAGGTTGTAGGAGGTCATTACCGGGGTGTGATGGGTCTTTGATTATGTTGGCAGCCTTTCCATGGCAGCAGACCGTGTAAATAGAGTCCATGGGTGGAAGGTTGGTTTCCATGATGGTCTGGGCTGTTCACACAACCTTCTGTACTTTCTTATGGTCCTGGGCAGAGCATTTGCCATACCAGGCCATTGTGCACCCAGACAATATGCTTTCAATGGTGCATCTGTGGAAGTTGGTGGGGGACCTTATAGACATGCCAAATTTCCTCTTCTTGACTGGCATGTAGATGGTATGTCTGGGCTGTGTTGGTTGCTGAAGGAGGGAGGGTTAGTTGTTAGTAAAGTGGGAGATGAAGATTATTTTAGATGGGTTTTATGGGGACTGAAGGAAGTTCAGAGCCCGTGAGGTTGACAGGAATGGCTACCAAAAAGGAAATGCATACAGTTAGGTATTCACCTATTTTAAGAGACTGAGCCTGAGACTCACTAAGTGAGTAGCGACTGCTGTTCCTTCCCATTGTGTTGTAAATAACAAGTGCCCAGTGGAGATGAAAATGGCTGCTTCCACATCTGGAGTGGGTAAGGTAAGTGTGTCATTCTGTGAGAAGAAGACTTTGCTTTTGAGCAAGATGGGGTCCTTCAAGGGGCAACAGCATTACATAGACTCAGTCCATGAAATACAGCTTAGGACACTGCATGCTTTGTGGGCTTCAGGCATTAACCCACTGCGTGCAGTCCAAATAGAACAAAGGACAAAGAAAATTACAGTACAGGCACAGGCCCATCTGACCTCCAAGCCTGCACCGACATGCTGCCCGTCACAACTGAAACCCCCTACCCTTCCAGGGACCATATCCCTCTATTCCCATCCTATTCATGTATTTGTCAAGACGCCGTTTAAACATCACTATAGTACCTACTTCCACTACCTCCCCCAGCAGCGAGTTCCAGGCACCAACCACCCTCTGTGCAAAAAAACTTGCCTCGTACATCACATTTAAATCTTGCCCCTCACACCTTAAACCCATGGCCCCTGGTAACTGACTCTTCCCCCCTGGGAAAAAGCTTCTGATAGTCCACTCTATCCATGCCCTTCATAATTTTGTAGACCTCTATCAGGTTGCCCCTCAACCTCTGTCGTTCCAGTGAGAACAACACAAGTTTCTCCAAACTCTCCTCATAGCTACTGCCCTCCATACCAGGCAACATCCTGGTAAATCTTGTCTGTACCCTCTCCAAAGCCACCACATCCTTATGGTAGTATGGCGACCAGAATTGAACACAATATTCCAAATGCAGCCTAACTAAGATTCTACAAAGCTGCAACATTACCTGCCAATTTTTAAAAAGTCGATGCCCTGGCCGATGAAGGCAAACATGCCATATGCCTTGTTGACTACCTTCTCCACCTGCATTGCCACTTTCAGTGACCTGTATACCTGTACACCCAGATCCCTCTGCCGATTAGTACTTTTAAGGGTTCTGCCATGTACTGTGTATTTTCCATCTGGGTTAGACCTTCCAAAATGTATTACCTCACATTTTTCTGGATTAAACTTCAGCTGCTATCTCTCTGCCCAAGTCACCAACCGATCTATATCCAGCTGCATCCTTTGACAGTCCTCATCGCTATCCTTAAGCGTAAGCATTCTTGACTACATCATGTAACATTATTATAAGTAATCCCACTTAGGCCTGTGATGCACTAGGAATGCTTTCAGACATGGAAAGATTGAACCTAATTGCCAAAGGTTCAATCAAGTGCCATTTACTTAGCCTACACATTGTGCAGGAACTGCTCACTTCACACCTTGGGCCATCAAACATCGTGCAACTCTAAAGATGTCTAGGCTGTGTACCTTCAATCTTCTGGTTGCGACTTGGAGATTCATGTACAAAGTTAATGAAGAAAAGGTTTTTTTTTAAATTCATTCATGGAATGTGGATATCACTAGCTGGGACAGCATCTTTTGCCCATTCCTAGCTGCCTTGAGAAGGAGGTGGTAAGTTGCTTTCTTAAACTGCTGAAGTCTGTTGTGTCAGATAGATCCTGCTTAGGGAGGAAATTCCAGGATTTTGCATCAGTCACATTGAAGGAACGGTGGTACATTTCCAAGTCAGTATGGTAAATAGCTTGGAGGGAACTTGCACCCATGCTTGCTGGTCCAGCAGTAGGGACTGTACCACTACAACATAAGTGCCCACCGATTCCACATCCATATTTTTAAATCAACCTGTTCAGACATTATTGATAACACCTGTGGAGAAATTAGGACTTGAATGGGGGTCTGTGGCTTAGCGATGAGGTCATTGTCATGACACCATAAGAGCCCATGGCCTCCACATCCAAATGACTGATTATAGATTGTGAATGGCTGGGATCCAAGCACTGATCCTGTAGTACCGTATCACTTGTACAGATCACAGCTACTAACCTGAGAATGACCCATTTTTTCTGATTCTCTGCTTCTTGCTTGTTAATCAATCTTCAATCCATGTCAGAATATCACCACCATCACCACTCCCCTGCAACTCCACCCCCCTCCCCCCATTTCCACCACAACCACACAATGTTATGTTCCAGAACCATTAGTTTTAACAACATTATAGGTTTAGCATGTATAAATTGTCTCTCTCTGGGTATTTACATGACAGAAAGATTTATTAAAGAGGATATTTTGCTTGAACAAACTTATTAAGTTTTGAGGTGTTAGTTCATAGAGTCATAGAATCTGAAAATCCAATACTCTACATCTACTGGTTTACCCTTATCAACTCTGTCAATAACATCATTTTTTTAAAAAAAATCAGCCTTGTCATGTGATCTCCCCTTCATAAGTCTGCATTAATTCAGACCATTCAGACAATAATTTTCTAAATATCCAGTAATTACATCCTTTAAAATAGATTATTGCGTTTTCTCTACCACTGACATCAGGCTGACAGATACAGTCATAGTGTCATAGAGATATACAGCATGGAAACAGACCTTTCAGTCCAACTCGTCCATGCTGACACATATCCTAAACAAATCTAGTCCCATTTGTCAGCATTTGGCCCTTTCCGTCTAACCACTTCCAACTTAGGACGGCATGGTGGCTCAGTGGTTAGCACTGCTGCCTCATAGCACCAGGAACATAGGTTCAATTCCAACTTGGGTGACTGTATGTAAGGAATTTGCACATTCTCCCTGTGTTCTGGGTACTCTGGTTTCCTCCCACAGTCCAAAGATGTGCAGGCTAGGTGGATTGGCCATGTTAAATTGCCCAGTGGTCAGGATGTGTAGATTAGGTGGGTTATGAGGGATCGGTCTGGGTGGGATGCTCTGAGGGGTGGTGCAGACCAGTTGGGCCACAGGGCCCATCACCACACTGTAGGCATTCCATGATCTATTCATACCCATTCACATGCCTTTCAAATGTTGTAATTGCACCAGGCTCCACCACTTTCTCTGGCAGCTTATTCCACAAACACACCACCCTCTGCATGAAAAAGTTGCCCCTTAGGTCCCTTTTAAATCTTCCTCTCTCACCTTAAACCTATGCCTTCTACTTTTGGATGTTTCCACCTCAGGGAAAAGACCTTACCTATTTACCCTACCTACAATTTTATAAACCTCTATAAGGTCACCCCACAGCTTCTGATGTTCCAAGTAAAATAGTCCCAGTCTATTCAGCCTTTCCCTATACCCTCAAACCCTCCAACTGTGGCAACACCTTTGTAAATCTCTTGTGCACCCTGTCAAGTTTCACAACATCCTTCCTATATCAGGGAGACCAAAATCGCAAGCAGTTTTCCAATAGTGCCCTAACCAAGCTCCTGTAAAGCTGCAACATGACCTTCCAACTCCTATACTCAATGCACTGACCAATAAAGGGAAGCATACCAAATGTCTTCTTCACTATTTATCCACCTGTGACTCCACTTTCAAAGAACTATGAACCTGCACTCCAAGGTCTCTTTGTTCAGCAACACTCCCCACGACATTACCAGTAAGTGTATAAGACCCACCCTGATTTGCCTTTCCAAAAAGGAGCACTTCACATTTATCTAAATTAAACACCATCTATCACTCCTCCGCCCATTGTAGTAATTTTCTCTTTCCTTCCCTTTTTAACCATTAGGGGGTGATATTTTTAACCTTTCAACTCTGCAGGAATTAGTGCAGAATTTAATTTGAAAGATGATTATCAATGCAGTCTCTATGAACACTCCGGGCTGAAAGTCATCGTGTCCCAGGGATATGTCAACTTTTAGTTCCATTAATTTTTCCAACTTTTTAAATTAATTTTTTTCCTTTCAGATCTGCACCCTCATGAGATGCTTTGATTTTAATTATTTAAAGGACACTTCTCATGTCTTCCACTGTGAAGAATAACATAAGGGACTGAATCTTAACTAAAACTTCTTGAGAAAAAAGATAAGTTATGTATTTGGAGGGATTTCCACCATGTGGCCTCACAGGTTTTCTCACCATATCTTAACAAACACATCTCGTTAACCATCTACCCCACCCCTGTGGCTTTCCCAGCGTCGGATTCTGGCTGCACTATTTGCCATTCCAAATCAACTCACCATTGGCTAGATATCCCAGAATTAATCAGCCCCTGTGGCTGCACTACCTTTAAAAGCTTTGTTGCAACTGGACAACCACTGTCAGTTCAGAGCTTGTCCCAGGCATGGTAGATGGGGTAGAAAGAAATTCAGAAACTTCTGAAGGGTCTACGCCCAAAACGTCAGCTTTCCTGCTCCTCTGATGCTGCTTGGCCTGCTGTGTTCATCCAGCTCTACACCTTGTTATCTCAGATTCTCCAGCATCTGCAGTTCCTACTATCTCTGAAACTATTTATTCCATCTCTCTGCTTCCTGTCTGCCAACCAGTTCTCTATCCACATCTATACATTACCTCCAATACCATGAGCTTTAATTTTCCTTATTAATCAATTGTGTGGAACCTTGTCAATAGCCTTTTGAAAGTCCAGATACACAACATCTACTGGTTCACCCTTGTCCACTCTACTGGTCACATCCTCAAAAAATTTCAGAGGATGTGTTAAGCATGATTTCCCTTTGGTGAATCTATCCTGACTAGGACCAATTCTGTCAATTGTTTTCCAAATGCGCAGTTAATACATCCTTAGTAATCAACTCCAGTATTTTGCCCACTACAGATGTCAGGCTAATGAGCCTATAATTCCCTATTTTCTTTCTCCCTTCTTTTTTAAAAAGTGAGGTCACATTAGCTACCTTCAAGTCCACTGGAACTCTTCCAGAGTCTGCAGAATGCTAGAAAATGATCAATAACGCATCTACTATTTCTAGGGCCATTTCCTTAAGTATTCTGGGATGCAGAGCATCAGGCCCTGGGGACTTATCCAATTTTGATCACATCAATTTCCCAAATAGCATTTCCTGACTGATAAGGGTTTCCTTCAGTTCCACCTTCATGCTGGACCCCCTATCCCCTAGCATTACCTGCAGGTTGCCTGTGTCCTTCATTATGAAGACTGACCCAAAACATTTGTTCAACTGGTCTGCCATCTCTTTCTTGTCCATTATGTATCACCTGATTCTAGCATTTACCTTCACCAGTCTTTTTCTCTTCATATGTGTAGAAGATTTCACAGTCAGTTTTACACTTTCCACAAGAAGCTCCTAGCTAGACTTCTCACCCAATCATAGAATCTCTACAGTGTGGAAACAGGCCCTTCGACCCTCAGATCATCCCACCCAGACCCATCGCCCTAATCTACACATCCGTGAACACTGTGGGCAATTTAGTATGGACAATCCACCTGCACATCTTTGAACTGTAGGAGGAAACCGGAACATCCGGAAGAAACCTACGCAGACACGGAGAACGTGCAAACTCCAGACAGTCGCCCAAGGGTGGAATCAAACTTGGGTTCCTGGCGCTGAAAGGCAACAGTGCTAACCACGGAGTCACTGTGCCACCTAATCTTCCCGAATTTCCACATCAGCCCATGTTATTTAGGGACTGGGAAGATTCAACACATGATCTCTAAGAAAAACTACTCAGACAGAGCTGGATCTTAAAATATCTTATAAGATGATATGTTAAAGACTTTCTACTTAACCTGGAATGACAATTGGCAACCTGCAATGCAAGATTTTGTCTCAATCTTAACTGCTTCTCCTCCTGCTGGAAGCTTTGTCACTCCCACATTATTGAACACAACTATCTTTTTAACAATCCAATTTTGAAACAGCAGGTAGTTATTGGGTCAGCTCCAGACAACATTTACTGACAATAATCAACACTCCTACTTCTTTGTTACAAAAAAACAGCCTCTGGCCTTTAAAATGCAGCCACAAACCTGTACTCATGCATTCAGCAAGTAAACTGCCTTTCATCAAAACACTGAAGCAGAAGTTACCTTTCAGATAAGTGGTCTCAGAAAACTTTCAAGTGGATTTTTAAGGACACGAAACTGCTACAACTTCTCAACTGCTGATTTGTCAATCAATCACACCCAGAAAGGAATTCCAGGCTGCTAAATACAGCTATGGGGCTGGATGAACACAGCAGGTCAAGCAGCATCATAGGAGCAGGAAAACTTGACGTTTCGGGCCGAGACCCTTCATCAGAAATGGGGGAGGGGAAGAGGGTTCTGAAATAAATAGGGAGAGAGGGGGAGGCGGATAGAGGATGGATAGACGAGAGGATAGGTGGAGAGGAGGCAGACAAGTCGAAGAGGCGGGGATGGAGCCAGTAAAGGTGAGTGTAGGTAGGGGGGTAGGGAGGAGATAGGTCAGTCCAGGGAGGACGGACAGGTCAAGGG
>JAHRHZ010000251.1:2885325-2918901 GCA_024137785.1 Ginglymostoma cirratum
CCTGCTGTGTTCATCCAGCCCCATGCTTGTTATCTCGGATTCTCCAGTATCTGCAGTACCTTTTATCTCTGCTAAATACAGCTGTTGATTTTTAAAGTCAATTTCTAAAGCAAAGACGGGTACCCTAGGTTGTTTATTTTTAAACTGCTTCAGTTGCTACTAATTGAATAGTTAATTCATCCATTTCAATATCTCCTTTTATGTTTTAAGTACTTGGGTTGCAAGATTTCCATCACATCTGCAAGTCTAATAAATCCAATTTACGTTTTAACTGTACTCCAGTGTTTACAGTCCTTACAAAGTTAGATCCCACAAAGACGAAGTGGGGAAATGATGCCCCCACTGTTCTATAAGAAGGGCAAAAATTAAATAACAATTTGCTCATGGACAGCTGGTGAGACTAAGGTGAGAGGCTTGACTTAAAACTTGCAATCTATCAAGAAATATTGTTTCCTGAGAATTCTTCTTGGTTTGTCTATCAGGCAATATCTGTTCCAGCAACACATATATAGAATGACAGACACTGTGCCTTGGCTGTGTATACATTGGCTGTGATAGTGCATCAAGGAATGCAACCAAAGAACATGACTGGAACTTCACTCGCTGATGGCAGTAGCATACTGTGAAGAACTCACTTTCAACAGCAAGAAGTGCCAGGAGAGTACAGTCTGATCCTTTTTTGTTTGGCTGAATATATTCAGGTCACAGAATCCATCCTGGCCCAGGCAAAGATGTTGTATAACAAGACAAAGATAACTTACAGCAATGCCTTGGATCCTTTAAAATCTTGGCACCATATGTCCTGAACTTTTCTTACTGGCATCACCATTGAGTGAGCTCCTAAAGAAGGGTGTACCATATGCATGGCAGGAAAACTATCAACATACGCTCGAGCCTCAAACAAGCGCTGTCAGCAGAAAGCTGCACCCTGCAGTTCTACGACCCAAGGAAGTCAGCAAACCTGAAAGTTGACTGTCTGCAGAAAAGACTAGGAGCATGCATCATGCAAGATGGCAAACCAATTGGACTTAAATCAAAAAGCCTATCACATGCATAATCTAATTTTTGTTTCAACAAAAAGGTTGAAACAATTGTTCTAATACTGAATATCCCAAAATGTAACACATATCTAATAAGTAAACAATTCACCATGGAAACTGATGACAAACCAATCAGAGTGATAAGTACAACAACTAGATTGCAACAACTTCTGGTAAACGTACAGGAACATAATTTTGAAATCTGCTGCAAGCCTGGTACTAAAATGGTCACTTTGGGTGTGTTAAGCAGATTGCCAAACATTGCAAGGATGCAAGTATTTCGCAGGGTCTACAAATCAACAGCATACACACTGGGGTGAAGGATGTGCTTAAAAATTGATTTACTGCATTTTGTTCAGTATAAAAGCACCCAGCTTCAATTGGAAACAACTAATGACCCACAGTTAAAGACACTGAGGAAAGTTATCATTGATGGGCAGGCTGACATGTTAAAAGTGGTGTCAGACATTCCTGTTATGCTCAAAGAAATCAAGTACTTGTGCCTGAAGCTCTGTGTCAATTGCAACAATACCAAGGAAATTAGACATAAAGTTGATAAGGCAACTAGCACACAATGACAATGAAATGTCAGAGAGAATGTGCAAAGAATGCTGGAGCCACCTGCCATAGCAGCACAGAATCTCTATCTCATCGTGAGATCCCATCAATCCATGTGTCCAAAATCATCACTGGTTTACATACTATGAACTGAGACAACTTCAGTTTAGTTACCAACTATTTCCCCAAATTTCCAAGAAGCAGAAAGCTGAAGAATGCTTCGATCACATCTACAGAGGACAAACTACATGCCATATTCAATCTGTTCTGTGCATCTGAGTAAATCATTTATGTTAATGAGCCATTCACAGATGTATGCATCAAATGGAGCATAATCTGCGAGAACTTTACCAATCTATCCCAGTTCAAATCATCTCACCGAGCAAATGCGTTCAAGCAAGATAATACTATGATCACAATTAAATCACTCATCCTGAAGTGTGGGACAACAATTTTTGTGTCAGTGTATTACATCTCAGAGTTATGCCTTTGGATATGGGGCTATTATTACGAGCAGGCAACATGTTTAGAAGGTAAGTGAGAATGATGCTGCTAACCCAGCACCCACGCAAATTCTGAGTTGTAGCACACACTTCTCAACAAACAATGGAGGCTGAGACCTGCGGGTCTCAACCAGGCTAACCAGCCTGCAGGTACCTCAACTATAGGTTGGAACAAAGGTCACATTCAGAAAATCTACAATGGGAATATGGTTACTTGCAGAAATATCCAAGTATTCTGTGAGCCCAGAGCTTACAAAGTTATGACACCTAATAGGGCAATGCTCTATTGAGGAGGAATAGAATCCGGTTGAGGGTAGCAGACAAATCATGCTCAGTGGACATGAGAGAACACATTCTGATGATAATCAGTTGGCTTGGTTATTTCTTTTTCTTCTGCGTAGACCTCCGATGTCCATGAAGGGTCGAAGGGCATGTCCCTGCGCTGTACCTTTCCATGCATGGCAGCAACTTCCAGAATCAGAAACTCTCCACAAGGACATACTGTCATAATGCCATCAAGGACAAGAGTATAAAGTGGATGTATCAGTAGGCCAAACGTGGTGCATAAATCCATGGAGCACTTGTGTGCGCCCGCAGCCCAAAAGGAAAGTTCACGGTAACAGTGCAGTGGAACATCAGGACAACAATCAACACACGGATGACTACAGACCAAGACGAGACCAAGACAAAATCAACACTTCCAGAAGACTACACCATAACAATATCTTACACTTCTGTAAATTCTACAATCCCCTTCTTTCTAATCCATCTTACAACCACCTGATCTTTTGTATTTTCATTTGTAACATACAAGAGCTGCCTTTGACAACATGTTATGTTGTATTTGCACCTTCAGAGACATATCCCTTTAAGAGCTTACTATACAAATGAGCCAAGCACGCAAGTGCTGTCACAGGACCATAGGCTCTCTGTACTGTAGCATTCAAGGCACAGGCTATGGCTGGAGCTAACCCTATATTTTATTTAGATATATAAGCTGTAAATAAACCGTCCAAAGATCTTGAAGTCAATGGAATCTGTGTACCTAATTTATGTCACATTTGGAAAACATAAGATTAATATGCTGGTTGAATACGCTTCGTAGAAAATAGTCATACAAAAGCAATAACAAGCAAACTTCAGGGATCACTGTTCTAAAAGGGCATTTGCTCCTGTCAGTTGTGGTCAGTAGCATTCTTGCTTCTCGGTAAGTAGGTCATGGATTTAAACACCATTCCAGACAGTAGAGCATATAATTTGAACTAGCACATCAGCAAGTACTGAGTAAGTGCTTTAGTGCTATCTTTTGATGAAATGTAAAAGATCTTTGTTAGCACTGCTGCCTCACAGTGCCAGGGACCAAGGTTCGATTCCACCCTTGGGCGACTGTCTATGTGGAGTTTTCACGTTCTCACAGTGTCTTCGTGTGTTTCCTCCCAGTGCTCCGGTTTCCTCCCACAGTCCAAAGATGAGCAGGTTAGGTGGATTGGCCATGCTAAATTGCCCATAGTGTTCAGATATGTGTAGATTAGGTGTGTTATAGGGGGATAGGACTGGGTGGGATGCTCCGAGGGTTGATGTGGACTTGTTGGGCCAAAGGGCCTGTTTCCACACTGTAGGGATTCTATTCTATGATCTACGATCTCATGACACTTTAAAACAAATAGCAAGAGACCTCTACATGGGTAACATCTATCCCTCAAACAACATCACCAGAAACAAATCATCTACTCATTTACCATATTACTATTTGTGAGATATTACTCAGTGCAAATTATTGGCCTATTTTCCTTCATTATAACAGTAATAATGCTTCAACAACTATTTTGTTAGTCATAAAGCATGTTGGGCATCTCTAAAATGTTGTGTTTCGTGTCATATGGTCTGTCCCAACAATATCAGAGCTTTGCTACTTACTGAACCACTGATGTCCAAGGCACAAAAATAGTTGCAAGCCATTTTTGTAATGACATTGTGCTGCAGTTCTGTTTGAATGGTGTGATTTTCTCAATGGCACTGAAAATAGTTAAGTCACTATTATATTGCATTAATGTTCTGTTCATCTCACAAGGTTCCATTCCATAAGTCTCACGTAACTTGTAACAACAACTAACATCAACATGTTATATTCACTCTGGCAGTAGGCAGGAAAATGTAAATTACAAGACAAGTCTTCTTCACTACTAGCTTCAGTTTGTCGATGCTAATGTAAGGCCTGAATGATAGAAACTGACAATATTAGCACAGTTTACAAAAACAAAGTTGCTGGAAAAGCTCAGCAAGTCTGGCAGCATTTGTGAAGGAAAAAAAACAGAGTTAACGTTTCTTTCAGTTTTTATTTAGCACAGTTTAAGTGGCTTAAATCGCAACAGGTTTTAGTGCAAGTTCTTCATGTTCGCTAATGTCATTTGTTCAAAACTGAGACTGCACATTAACTAATTCAGAAAAAAAATCATATACTGTGGAATCTGGAATTATTAATTCAGAATATTTGAGAAAGGCAAATTTACTTTAAGCCACAAATGATAATTCTCTGTGCTGACAGTAACAAATTAGATCGTTATCCTCAAGTTTATTTAAACATTTGCATGTATTTAAATGTGAATTAGCCAAATTACACTGCTCAGTTTGAAAAATGTTACTGAGAATAGGAGGAGTGGATAGGATACATTTATCACTGTAAACACAAAGAACAAGACAATGTCATTACAAAGGCTGTTAATTTAAATATTTAAAGGGTGCCTTAATTTGTGTAAAACAATAAAACCATGTATTAGTTCTCAGACAGGTCAGGGGTGATATCACCCTATCATAGAGAGCCAATATAGACATCAGCACCCATCAATTCTTCCTTCACACTGTTGATAGCCTTTTGTTTGTGATCAATCTGAAAAGGTCAATTGGACAAATTGTAGAGTTCAATACTTAGATTTTCTGATTTACTATTTTAATCCCAATAGTACCTCATAAGAATACAACAGTGTTTCTTATATAACATGCCAGAAAATTACAAATTCCTTGGTAAACATGCTGCATACCTGCCAAGAGTGAAGAAGTGCATCATTTCTGGGGAATTAAATGCTGCATGACATGTGTTTCTACTCTTTTCAGAATTCTATGAGAAGCTCACAACATCTTCCATTTATCAAATATCCAAGTTTGATGCATTTGGTCTCATGTACCATAGCAGAAAACTGGATGTGTTTCTGGAAAATGTCACTCTTCGTTTAGAATAAAAGTAGTCATACATATTTCCAGGCATGTAGACCTGATGACATGAGTCAACATAACCAGAGATGGCTTTAGATGTTGGTTTTACCATTCAAACAAAAAAAAAGAGTGTAAAGAGTGTTCAGATAGAAGTAGTAACCTTGTATTTTCAGTCAATTTCTTCCCAGTTGCAGAATGAACTGAAATCACTGGTCCTCATCCCGATTCCTAGAGTTACCTCCAAGGTGAATTATGATAGACATGACATGACCTGGGTAGATATCTTTCTTGACAAAGATAATGATCACAACGAGAAAAGCTCCAAACAGCTCAAGTAACCATTTTCTGAACCAAAAGCAGCCATAATGTGCATGGTTGTTGGTAAACCAGCTACAGATGACAAAGCAACGGAACATGGATCCCTTTAAGCCTTGGTTAGCATAATAAAGGGTAACTGTGAATCCAAATACATGGCTTCTAGATCTCATAGATGTCATCTGAATTTATTGGGCCATAATAGACAACCTCCAGACTAAAAGGTGATGTCCATCAGCACAAACTGCATTTTATCTAAGTGTGCCCACTGCACATAGAAGAAGAAAAAAAATGATGCACTTCTACTTAAGTACAAAAGTAAGTCCTTTGATCTTGAGGAAAGGATGAAAACATCAGCTATGACAATGACAACAGCAGCCACAGTCTCAAGCCTGTGGGTAAGCAGTTCATATTATTGTTTGCTTTGATGATGCAGAGATCAGCACCCATTAGCACCTGAGCAACAAAACAGTCTTTATCTCTGATACAACTTTTTGAAGGGCACACTGCTTGTTCCTGAGAGGAGACTTGAAAAGGTGTCATTCAATGTTTAGTCAGGTTTGTTGTCTCTAATCAGTTAATCAAGTGGTCGGAGCAGCTTACATTTATTGGTGCAACCACAGAGTCAAATATCTAACGAAATATTAGTATTATCCAGGAGTATAACAACTGAATTCCCTTGCATTTTGAAACCAAGAAGTAGCTTTCACATATTCCAATCTTCTTGAAAGTGGATTGGTAAACTATTATAAAAATCATATGAGGCTGGTTAGGAATTAATAAGTTTTATTTCATAAATAACAAAATATGATTGGGCTAATCTGGATCTGACAATTGGTACAACTGGATTATCAGCAAGCCGTCTTGCTTGATTTAGACAAAATAACTTATCATCTTCTTGCATTCTAGTCTCCTAACTCTAGTGAAAGTATACCCTTGAAGCCTTCCATTAAAAAAACTGGGTGAATGCACTCAGATAGTAGGAACTGCCAATGCTGGAGTCAGAGATAATACAGTGTGGAGCTGAAAGAACACAGCAGGCCAGGCAGCATCAGTGGAGCAGGAAAGTTGACATTTCCGGTAGGGACCCTTCTTCAGAAGAATTTTCACCCATAACACAGTTATTGGTGAATGCACTTTCTTTTCAAACCCGGATATCGAAATTCAACTAATTTCCATATCATTTCTGCAGAAAAATGATCAAAAATATTTGAAATATGACAAGTGCCTAGGAACTTTTTTTCTCTACGTTAAAGCTATTTTTATGAGGGCAAGTGGTTACTCAATATAATGGTACAGTGTTTCTGCCATTAACTTCTTTGGGTAATGACCAAGATTCTCTTTACAATGAAATAAAATTATGTCTTAACTACCTGGGCTTAAACTTTACCTATGTGGCATGCAGAGAGGAAAATTTTATAGCGAAGACTACATATTTTGCACAATGAGCTGCATTCTACTATCATCTCTTAGATAGGAGGATAATTGGGAGAGTTGTAGCAAGAATGCACAGTTCTTGGTCCCAGCTTTTGCTTTTATTTTCATAACTACTAAAGACAAAGACTGGAGAGACACTTCTCAATTGTAAAAACTCTTCAGATTTCATATTATTTTCCCTAGCTACAAGGAGATGGAATGGAGGTCAGTCAGATTAGAAATCCTAGTTCACCGAGATAATTCTATGTACAGAACCAAAGAGCAAAGTACCAGAGGAAAAGGGGATATAAGCTACAGAAACTTGTTTGTACTTCAAATATTCCAACTGTACAAACTACATGAATCTGTTTATTGTCAGTTAATACAATCAAGAACAAATTAGTATTGATTCACAGCTAGGCTGAGTAATTCCAGATAAAAACCAAAAGAACTGCCGATGTTGTAAATCAGAAACAACAACAGAATTTGCCGGGAAAGCTCAGCAGGTCTGGCAGCATCTGTGAAGAAACTAATCAGACTTGAAGTTTCGGGTCCGGTGACCTTTCTACAGAACTGATGGTAGCCAGGGAAATGTCGGTTTATATGCATAAATTGGGGCGGGTGAGTGCAATGGGGCAGAGCATAAACGCTAGGATAGAGACTGAAGACGGAGAAGATCAGCTGAATAGGCAAAAGGAGTTGATAACGATCTAGCTAAGAGGGTGAATAGTTGTTAATGGGGAATGTTAGTGACTAACCACAGGTGGTGTGCAATATGTGGTAACTACTGGCAGTACTGCCGTACTGACCTCTACCTTGCAGAGGCTGAGCGCCAGCTCTCAGATACCTCCATCCTACCTTCCCCGGACCATGACCCCACCATGGTATATCAAGCCATTGTATCCACTACGGTTACTGATCTCATTTCATCCAGTGATCTTCCCCCATCCGCTTCCAAGCTAATAGTCCCCCAACCCTGGGATAATAGGTACTGCAGATGCTGGAGAATCCGAGATAACAAGGTGTGGAGCTGGATGAACACAGCAGGCCAAGCAACATCATAGGAGCAGGAAAGCTTGACATTTCACAGCAGGCTTGGCCTGCTGTGTTCATCCAGCTCCACACCTTGTTATCTCGGAGTCCCCCAACCCTGTACAGCTCGTTTCTACCTCCTGCCAAAAATCCACAAACAGGACTGTCCGGGCAGACCCATTGTTTCAGCCTGCTCCTGCCCCACAGAACTCATCTCTTCCTACCTTGACTCAGTCTTCTCCCCCCTGTCCAATCCCTACCCTCATACATCCATGATTCATCTGACGCCTTATGCCGATTTCAAAGCTTCCAGTTTACCGGCTCCAGCCACCTCCTCTTTACCATAGATGTGCAATCCCTTTACACATCCATTCCCCACCTGGAGGGTCTTAAGGCTCTCTGCTTCTTCCTGGAGCAAAGACCTGAACCATGCCCACCCACCACCACCCTCCTCCGCTTGGCCGAGCTTATCCTCACCCTCAACAATTTCTCTTTCAACTCCTCTTGTTTTCTTCAGGTAAGAGGGGTTGCTATGGGTACCTGCATGGGCCCTAGTTATGCCTGTCTCTTCGTGGGGTACATAGAACACTCCTTGTTCCAGTCCTATTCCGGCCCCGACCCACAACTCTTTCTCCGATACATCGATGATATCATCGGTGCTGCTTCCCTCTCTCGTCTGGAATTGGAAAACTTTCACCTCCAATTTCCACCCTGCCCTCACTTTCACCTGGTCTATCTCTGACTCCTCCCTTCCCTTCCTCAACATTTCTGGGGATAGACTGCCACTAATATCCATCACAAACCCACTGACTCCCCCAGCTACCTGGACTATACACCCTCACACTCCACTTCCTCTAAAGACTCTAAAGACTCCATCCCATTCTCTCAGTTCTTCCATCTCCGTCGCATATGTTCAGATGAGGCCAACTTCAACAAGGGAGCCTCCGAAATGTCCACCTTCTTCCTCAACCGAGGATTCCCCAGCTCTGTTGTCAACAGGGCCCTCAACCAGGTCTGACCCATCTCCCACACTTCCACCCTCACCCCTTCTCTTCCCCCCCACAACAGCGATAGGGTTCCCCTTATCCTCACCTACCATCCCACCAGCATCCACATCCAGAAGATCATCAGACGCCATTTCCGCTACCTCCAACAAGATGCCACCATCAGACATATATTCCCCTCCCCTCCATTGTCCGCCTTCCACAGGGACCACTCCCTCCAGGACACCCTGGTCCACACTTCCATCACCCCCAACACCACCCCCTCACAGCCCTATGGCACCTTTCCCTGTAACCAGTGAAGGTGCAACACCTGCCCATTTACCTCATCCCTTCCCAGTATCCAAGGGCCCAAATATACCTTCCAGGTGAAGCAACACTTCACCTGCACTTCCCAGAATCTAGTCTACTGCATTCACTGCTCACAATGTGGTCTCCTCTACATTGGGGAAATGGACCGTAGACTTGGTGACCGCTTTGCAAAACATCTATGTTCAGCTCGCAAAAAAGGCCCTGAACTACCTGTTGCCTGCCACTTCAATGCACCACCCTGGTCCCTGGCCAACATCTCTGTCTCTGGCTTGCTGCAGTGTTCCAGTGAAGCCCAATGCAAGCTGGAGGAACACCACCTCATTTTCCGCTTGGAGATCCTACAGCCCTCCGGACTCAATACTGAGTTCAATAATTTTAGTTCAATAACCTCTCCCACGTCCCAGCCCCCATCCCACACACCAGGCCTTAACACATAGCCTGCCACTACACACCCCCTGTTGTTAGTCACTAACAGTCCCCATTAACAACTACTCATCCTCCCAGCCTGATCGTTAGCAACTCCTTTGTCTGTCCAAATGTCTTTCTCTCTCTTTGGGCTCTATCCTATCGTTTACTCCCTACCCCATCCACCTCCCTATTTTCTGCATATAAACTACCGTTTTCCCAGCCACCATCAGTTCTGAGGAAGAGTCACCAGACCCGAAACGATAACTCTGTTTTCTCCTTCACAGATGCTGCCAGACCTGCTGACTTTTCCAGCAACTTTGTTTTTGTTGTTGTATGTGGTAACTGGGCCTGGTGTGTGGGGTAAGGGGTTAGAACATGGCCGCTTGTTATCTCAGTTGGCAATTACATATTATCTATTGTTAGGCATCAACAGTTCCCATTAACCACTATTCACCCTCCCAGCCAGATTGTTATCAACTCCTTTGTCTATCCAACTGCTCTTCTCTCTCTATGGGTTCTATCCTATCATTTACTCCCCACCTCTTCCCTCCTTATTTTCTGCGTATAAACTGACATTTTTCCAGCTACCATCAGTTCTGAGGAAAGGTCACTGGACCCGAAACGTTAACTCTAATGTTTTCTTCACAGATGCTGCCAGACCTGATCTTTTCCAGCAACTTCTGTTTTTGTTCCTGATTTACAGCATCTGCAGTTCTTTTGTTTTTTATTTAGTATTTAACTCACTGCCACATCTCTTCCAGGAATGCCCACCTTGAAGAAGTTCTGCTCCTCTCTCTGATGGGATTTCCATTTCAATCTTTTTTCTTGTCCATTGACATTAATTTCATTGTCACTGATTGTGTTTGACCAAGTAGTTGCTAAAACTCGTTTCCACAGCCATATCACATTCCTCAGTGACTGCCTCTGGCTCAGGCTCACCCCACGTGGATTCCAACTGAAGTTTCATCCTTCATGTTTTGAATCCTCCTAGGATCACAGATATCTCCAGGATGTTCAACATTCCACGGACAGCTGCTCTCGCCGCATCCTGAGATCCACACTCTGTGCCATGCAGCACCACATGCACACTCTCGACTCCTCTCCAACAGCATCGCATCACACTGGCTCAGGGCTGCACCACTCCACAGTTCCACTTCATCCTCCGGCTCATTCGTCGTGCTAACAAGCAACTTTTTATTTTCCTTTCAGGCATCAAGGCCCACAAGATGCAACAAATCAAAGATACCCATGGCCCTCTGGAACCTTCCTCTCTTCCCCTTCCCTCTGACTCCATCCCCTCTCCCAACACCACCTCCTGTCAGGTATTCCCTCAACCTTCCACTCTCTGATGCTGAACGTTCTGTACTCGGCAAAGGCCTCAGCTTTATTCCTCTGGGTCTCCACTTTAACAAATTTCAGGCATGACATGATGTTGAACCCTTCTTCTGCCGTCTTCACCTCTGTGCCCATTTCTTTGGACAAGAGTCCTCTCCCTATCCCACAGACTCCTACACCCAGTTCCAACACTCTCCCTCCACCTGGACCCCTCCCTCTAGCCATTTACCTACACTCAATCTGTTCATTGAAGACTGTCAACATGATATTGGTCACCACAATTTCTCTGCCACCCCTCTCACCAAATCCAACCTATCTCCCTCTGACCGAGTGCCCTCCATGCACTTAGATCTAAACCTGACTTTGTTATTAAGCCTACTGATAAGCGTGGTGCTGTTGTAGTCTGGTGTACTGACCTCTACATTGCAGAGGCGGAGCACCAGCTCTCAGATACCTCCTCCTGTCTTCCCTGGACCACAACCACACCATGACTCATCAGGCCATTGTATCTACTACAGAAACCGATCTTATTTTATCTGGTGACCTCACCTCTACTACTTCCAAGCTGATAGACAGAGGTGCACAGCTCGCTCCTACCTCCTTCCAAAAATCCAAAAAACAGGACTGTCCAGCAAACCCATTGTTTCAGCACGCTCCTGCCCCCCAGAACTCCTCTCTTCCTATCTTGACTCAGTCTTCTCTCCCCTAGACCAATCCCCACCCACATATGTCCATGAATCCTCTGACACCTTCTGCCAGTTTCAAAACTTCCAGTTTGCAGGTTCCAGCCACCTCCTCTTTACCATGGACCGAAACATTAACTCTGATTGTTTTCTTCACAGATACTGCTAGATTTGCTGAGTTTTTCGAGCAACTTCCGTTTTTGTTCTTGAGTAATTCCAGGTTTATGTCTAATAGGTACTGTTGCAGGTAAAAGCCCCATGAGTGTGCTTTGCTCATTAAATGAAAAATAACATTGTGCGTAACAAATATTTATTTTGGGGACTAGGTCTTCAGTTTTAAGGCGGCCAGTTTTAGGTATTTTCAAACCAACCTGTTCAGAGACACTAAAACACACTTCTGAAGCAAGTGGGACTTGAACCTAGGCCTCTTGGCTCATAGGTAGGGACACTACCATGCGCCACAACAGAAGGAGAGTTTTATGGTTAAAGTACTAGAAACTGAAGTTCATGTTTCCTCAGTAAGAGTCAAAGACAGAGAGAGATCATGTTGTTCAGGAGGAAATCAGTACCTTGACTCCAGCCAGAGGTAAAAAAAAGTTAGCTTATTTCCTGCAATTAGAATGAGCTCTGTCACGAAACAGACATTGTCAAAGTGAAAAGTTTGTGATGCTCTTTTTCTTTCCCTTTTGCAGAGTAATGAATAGCTAGTATGCATAGTCTGCAAGTGTATTGGAAACAGATTCAATTATAGCTTTCAAAAGGAAATTGCTACATACTGTCTGGGCAATTGGGAATAAAAGGGCAGGTGAGTGGGACCAATTGGACAATTTTTACAAAGAGCAAACATCGGCACAATGGTATGATAAGCCTAGCTCGCTTCTATACCATTCTCCGATAAGCTCTGATCCTGAAAGGGTGCTGAATGCAAGAATCCTTCAAGAAAAAACACTTGATTTTTTAATGTAGATGTATATAAGTATAAATATGTATGTGTGTGTTCTTTTTAATTTATACATACATTTATAAATTATTACTTATTGAAGAGATTGGTGTGTTGAAGGAGCAAAAACAATTTGCTGGAAAACTCAGTTGGTCTGGCAGCATCTGTGGAGAGAAAGCAGAGTTAACATTTCAGGTCCAGTGACTATTCTTCAGAACTAGTTTCTCCAGCAATTATTGTTTTTGTTCAATTTCCAGCATCCACAGTTCTTTGAGTTTTTGTGAAGTGTTGAAGAAATTGGGAAAAGATTATGGAATGCACTTGTTGCCTCAGATTTTAAGGGTCTCTGAATTGGTGGGCTCTTTATCTGACATCCAGAACTGGACAAGAAAAGAAATCCAAACAGAGACATTGGGAAGGCCGAAGCTATCATCTTCAGTCCCTACCACAAACTTTGCTCCTTCACCATCGACTTTGTTCCTCTCCCTAGCGACTGAGTGTCACTGAATCAAATTGTTTATAAAAATGCTGTCATATTTGTTCCCAAGTTGAACTTCTGTCAACATATCGGACCCAAATAAAATTAACTGATTTTGCTCCACTTTGAGCAGATGTCCTAGGGAGACTGTGCCAGGTACACTTGTGGATCATCAAGTGCACATCCAGCGATCAATCAGTAGTGTGGTGGCCTGAGATCTCCAAGGTCATTGAGGACATAATCACCGACTGCAAGACCTGTGCTAATCACAGAACAAACCTTTAAAAAAAGTCTTTGATACCTCAATATGTGCCCCATCAGAATCTCTAGCAATCTAAGAGAACAGGTCTATTTGTGTTCCATAGAAGGTTTTACTTTACTATCATTGATTAGTTGTCCTGATGGATAGAGATTCAATAGTTGCACATCATGGTAATTCAAGCAGTTGTAGAAGCAAATTACTGCAGTTGCTGTAATCTGTAGTGAAAACAACAAATGCTGGAGATCACAGTAGTTCAGACAGCATCCCTGGAAAAAACAGCAAACTAACACTGAGTCTAGGTAACTCTGATGAAGAGTCATCTAGACTCGAAACATTAGCTTGCCCTCTCCAGGGATGCTGTATGACCTGCTATGATCTCCAGCATTTGTTATTTTCAATGGAACCAGTTATCTGCATTTAGCTCATGTAAGATTCTAAGTACGATGACAGACTGGAACTGACTGATAAATGCTTCAGGCAATTTGCTACTAGTTCTGGATTCAAACCAGCTACAAGCTCATCAATTATTTTTTCTTCATTTGTGGTGATTGGGCATCGCTGGCTGGCCAGCATTTATTGATCTGCAGTTGCTATTGAGGTGGTGATAACGAGGCACCTTCTTGAATCACTGCAGTCCACATTTACCCACGTTGCTCTGAGGGATAGAATTCCACGATTTTGATCTAGCAATAGTGACGGAACAGCAATATATTTCCAAGTCAGGATGGTGAATGGTTGGAGGGGAACTTGCAGGTGGTGGTTCCCATGTATCCTCTGCCCTTATCCTTGAAATGGTCATAGGTTTGCTGCGTAAGAATCTTTGGTAAATTTCTGCAGTGCAACTTGTAAATATTACACACTGCTGCTATTCAGTGTCGGTGGTGGAGTGAATGGATGTTTGTGGATGTAATGCCAATCAAGCGGGCCGCTTTGTCCTGGGTTGTGTTAAGATTCTTGAGCGTTGTTGGAACTGTATCCATCCAGGCAAGTGAGGAGTACTTCATCACACTCCTGATTTGTGGCTTGTAGATGATGGACAGACTTTGGGGAGTCTGGAGGTGAGTTACTCACTGCAGTATTCCTGGCCTCTGACCTGCTCTTGTAGACACTGTGGTGAGTCCAGTTGAGTTTCTGGTAAGTTATTCTATGAGGGTAACACCATTGAATGTCAAGGGGTGGAGTTTAGATTGACTTTTATTGAAGATAGTCATTGCATAGCATGTGTGTGGAGTGAATGTTACTTGCTACGTGTCAGCCCAATATTATCCAGATCTTGTTGCACTTGAACATGGATTCTTTAGTATCTGAAAAGTCATGAATGGTACTGAACATTACGCAACCACTGGCAAACATCTCCACTTCTGATCTTGTGATATACCCACAATCATAAGGAAAATACGAGCATGGGTGCCTGGATAATTAAACCACTTGTGAAAGAGAGTATCACTTTCAAATGGCACTGCTTAATTACAGATCCACCACATTCTGAAGTGTTCTAGCACCAGAATTGCTGGTGGCAGGAAGCTGAAGCCTCAGATTCCCATCCTATTGAAGAAGTGGACTCCATATTTATATCTACAGTACCTCAAACTATCATTTTTCCAAGCCAAAGTGAATGTATTCCAGGAAAACAGTGCAACGTCCTGTATGTTGTGTTGATTCAGCAGCCCAGTTATTTAGTACATTAAAGCAAAAGCTTGAGATCAGTTAATGATAAATAATTACTAGATTTCTTCATGAGTAAAGAAAGAAAGTTATGAATTTGAAGTTAGAGACTGGTAGAGTTGGGGCAATGGTAAATGTAATTACACTTATAATTGATATAATGCATTTCTAAGTGAAAAAAGCTTGCGATGGAGAAGTTATTTACTGGTGTAAATGGGTTCATACTGAGAAGTGTCACAAGTACCACATACTAGGATTATTTAAATTGGATTTGTGAGCACAGCAATTTAACATTTCAAAAGAGTGCTAACAAACATCTGGTCCTCCTCAAAGTCTATACACCAAAAACCATCATATCAATTTAACTTGTAACTAGTTGTAACATGCAATGAACTGGATCTTGTCAAGTACAAGAAACTCTGCTTGGTAGACTATGAAGTTGTTTTCCTCTTCAAAGCTCTTAACGAGGATGGTGGCAGCACCCTTCATCATGGAACTGACGTTTACAGCCTGTAGTCAAACAGTATACCCATACAACATCATATTCCTTGCTTCCTTTTAACTATAATACCACCATTTCAGCATCATTCTTGTAAAACTTATTTGGACCCGCAATAGGGAGCAGAACTGTGACCTAAATGTTAAGTGTGATCTCATTTTTTTGTTAAGAGCTTGGTTACAGCAACTTGAAAAGATTTAATTTTGATCTTTTAGTATTTGTGATGTATTAGCTTATTACCTGAAAGATTCTACAGAATGCAAAGGAGAAAAATGAGAGAAGGTTGGAAAGTTACAAACGCTACATTTACAATTACTTTGCCTCAAACTGTTTCGACATATTCTGTGATGGGACATGGGCAATTTATTGCCAATCCCTAATTGCATTTATAAGCAAGCAGCTTGGTAGGCCCTGGAAAGTGCAGTTGAAAGGCAACCAGATTCTTGTGGGTCTGGAGTCACATGTAGGCACGTCTGGTTAAGACAGCAGATTTCCTTTCCCTAAAGCACAATTAAGTAGTTCGGGTTTTTCCAAATGATTTCAATTTCAAAACAACAGAGACTATCTTAAAATTCCAGATTTATTGACTGGATTTAAATTCCACCAACTACTATGCTGAGATCTGAATGTGGATCCCCACACAATTACTCTGAGCTTTGGGGTTACTAGTCCAGTGACATTGTACTGTGCCACCAGCCTCTCCATCAAATGTCCAAAACCAGCTCTGCTAAAATTAAAATTGCCCAAAAACTGGTCGTTTTTCTCTCAGGCAACACACGCAGAACAAAGTAGGTGCAAGCATAAAGAGACCATTCTCAGGCTGATCTAAGAGAATGGAATCAGTGAGAGTTGTGCACACACAGAGCTGAAGTCTATTACAGTGTTTTAAAGTTGCCCTATTGGTTCCTCTCTATTCTCCAGACTCAAAGCAATCTTTTGCAGCTTTCAGAGTACAACATTCCGGTTCATTTCCAGGGGAGAATATCACAAACTAGCGTTCTTCCTCTGTCCCCATGAGGCTGGGAATCCAAATCCCAGATAAATCCAGGGCTTGACTCTGAGGGTATAAGATTTAGGACAATTCACGTGTAATGTGTAGCACTATTGTATTTTATGTTGATTCGGCGCATGAGTAGAAATGACAACAATAACTTGGATATATCAGCAAAAGACAAAATTCCCGACCTTTCAAGATTGTTAACTCATATACACCCAAGTCTGCTCAATTTGGTAGAGGGTCCTACACACACAAATGGGCCCTTCCTTAACAAGGGGAAGACAAGGAGGAGAGTAATTAGAGTAGTTTATTATGCAAAGGAAAGAGTCACAACTACCAGGTGTATCCATAAAGTGTTCAGTGAACTGCAAACTAATACAGCTTGTGCGTCACCCTTGTAGTTTGTAATGATTCAGATTAAACCAGACCAGCTATTAAGCTTTTGTTTGAATATATTAAAGTTTGGTTTATTACTGAAGGTTCTTCATCAATAAAAACTAGTTATTTACAAAAAGGTACAAAAAAAACTAAAGCAAGTACAGGTATGAGAATATCTATCAGAAGAAATGCCCAATAAGTCTCTTATGCTATATCACTGGGGTTCATTGATCAAGTTTCTTTACAAATTCCTTTTTTAGCCTCTTCTGTTCACTTAGAGTCAGTTTATTTTATAAAAATCTATACTGTCATTATTCATGACAGTGATTAATGTAAATTTTAATGTCATTTTTGAATCCCTGAAAAAATGACCTTACTCAATGTGGGGTTTGAAGGTTTTCCTGGCACGTAGATATCCATGACCAAAACCAGATCTCATCTCAACCATTTTATGTCTATAAAACTGGTACAATGAAGTCCAATTTCAAAAGCTTCCAGTGCTATGATCCTTTCATGCAATCGTGATTATAATGGAGTTGGTTGGGAACACTATGAGAAGTGTTTAACTACAATTTTAAACACTTACTTGCCTTCTCTGTCAGTTGGGCAGTGCAAATCAGGTCTCTAGTCTTTCTGATGGCATTTCAATTTAGTTTTAGGAAGCATTACTTCTTTTTTTTAAGCTCATTTTTGCTCCAAAATTTTCACTTGCTTATAATGAGACATTTTCGGAGCAAATTGCGAAAGCCCTACTTTAAACTTGTAAGGTTCCTAAGACCTTGAAGAAAGGCAGAACAAAGAATAAACTACAAACTCGTGAAACAGATGTAGAAAACAATAATATACACCAAGTAAATGGGCTAAAGTCTTCATTAAAAAAAACTAACGTAAAGACTTTATATATCACAGAATCAGAATCACAAAATTACAGTGCAGAAGGCCCTTCAGCACATTGTGCCTTCATCAGTTTTATTACCTAGAGCCAATCTCCTGCCTGTTTCCCCATTCCTGCACACTACTGCTGTCCAAAAACTAATGCAATGCCCTCGATTGCCTCAGTTGAAACGGCTTCCACCACATTTCCATGCAGTCCGTTCCATGCACGAACTACTCACAGTGTGAGTTTCTTTTATGAGTAGAAACAACTTCACCCTATCAACTCTATTCAGTCAGCTCATAATTTTGAAAACTCAAACCTGAATCATACATTAAATGTTCATAAAGTGTATTTTCAAGCTGTTAACTCCCATTTTTCAAATGCAAATATTTAGACTATCAATAATTGGCTTGGAATAATTTGTGAGCAAATAGTGGGAGATTCTAAATGACTTATAACATTGAAATTGTACAAATAGTTCACATTATCATTGTTATTTAGTGCCCTCAGTACCCATTTGCTCAGGAACCACAGTCATTCACAAAATGCAGTATCATCACTTACAGCTGGTGAGACACTGGCCATTCAGTCTGAGCCTTGAAAATCATCTCAGAGAGTAGTCGTACTGCTTCCTAAAATACATCAACTGGGTGTTATCAAACTGTATGGGTTGAAAAGCATTAGCCTAACATCCAGAAAACCACTGGCCAACATGATCCATAGACATCAGAAAATAAATTCAGCACGGAAAGAAATTAAATAAGGCATAATGTCAGATATGCGCAGTGCAAATGCAAACAGAAGTTGATTGTTGTATTCAATATGCTCCAGGAGATGCGTTCTGTAACTGAACTCTTGAGACTGCAGCATGAGCTAAATTGTAAACCCAGCTTGAGCCCAACATATGGCAAAACATACTAGTAGTATAATTTCAGAATCCAGACATGATGAAAAATATTAAGATATGATAAGTTGGAATAAAACTGCAAAATCACAGCGGAGTCTCTAACTTTGAAAATAATGGAAAAGCTTTTGGATTTCTCGCATGGAGTTTGCACAGACATCTAACATGCAGCATGCTGTACAGATTCTTGGCTATTAAACTCTTGACAATGCACTGGAACAAAAAGAAAACAGAGTCTGTAAGGGTCATTGCTACAGTTGAGGCGGATTGGTGATCTACCTGAATTTTACATTCAACGTCTCTTGTGAGTGATTCTAAGTCATACCCTACACAGCATAATCTCGGAATTGGTTGCAGGACTGGTTACTGAATTGTCAGATAAACCTAAGGATTCATTAGCCAGAATACTTGAGTTTGAGGTAATTGACACCCCTAATTCTTGATGTGAATTAAAATCAGGGAAGCAAAATCCTTACAGTTAACACCGAAACTTCTGAAGGGCTGAAGATTGGTTTCAGAATTATGAACACCAGGAAAGCCATCTGCAACCTCTACTAACATTACTGAAAGCAAATACATCTATTATTGCATTTTTACGAGCACTTACTGTATTATTCCTGTTTATTTTCTTATTTCATTAAGACCATTTACATTGTGAATTCCCAGAACATGTGAATGCTCTTTACATAATCTCTCAATCTTGGAGGCCTCACAGTACACTGCCTACATACATAC
The DNA here is from genome assembly GCA_024137785.1 of Ginglymostoma cirratum. Taxonomy (NCBI): domain Eukaryota; kingdom Metazoa; phylum Chordata; class Chondrichthyes; order Orectolobiformes; family Ginglymostomatidae; genus Ginglymostoma; species Ginglymostoma cirratum. The sequence continues at coordinate 2,904,874 of JAHRHZ010000251.1, forward strand.
AGTTTTTTTTCCAAGGCTCTTTCCTTCTCAAAAATAAAGAGTAGCTGATTCAACAAATATTGTCAAATATCAATACTTTGACACCACTGGGCGCATATGGTTGCCTCTGTTTAAAATTCCATTGAAAATATCTACATGAAGTTGAAAGCATAATAGATGAAAATTTAAAAAAACCTTCATAAGAAGGTATGTATGAGTATTAATCAATGAAAAGAATCCAGTACCTAATATATTTATGTTAATTTTGGATTCTTTGTACAAACTTCATATCAAAAGCTTAATAGAATTAACAACAGTGATTTTACACAATTACCACAGCTGTGGTAAAAAAAGACGATACAACTGCGGATGCTGTAAATCAGGAACAAAAACAAAGTTGCTGGAAAAGTTCAGCAGGTCTAGCAGCATCTGCGAAGAGTTAATGTTTCGGGTCCGGTTACCCTTCCTCGGAACACCACAAATGTGGTGTTGTGGAGTATCCAGATGGTAAAACTAATATCTTCATTTTAGGAACAAGGCATCCTCAGACTTTAAAAACTTTACAATGTAAGCACTACAAATTACTGTTAAATTATGAGGTTTGTTTATGTGGAGTATAGAGTTAACTATAATTTAACTCAAAGAATAGCTACTGAGCATGGAAAAACAGCACAAATCATGTAGTTTGCCAGAAGATGTTCTATCTTACTTTCCCTTGTATAAAATTATATTTAATAAAGTCTGTTAATGATCATTTACCCAAGTACGGAGTTAGTCTTACTGCATGGTAGTAATTTGACTAGAACCACAGGGCTGGAAACAAGCAGCAAAGAGTATCTGCAGTGAAGCCCAGTGTTGGTATAGTGCTAAGGATGAAGGATGACGAGTGGTCCAACAACACTATACTGCTGCTGGCAAAAAAAAAAATTCAAGACATCAGGCCACAAAGAGGGAATCCCTACTCAATGCTGACAAAGCATGGCAAAAACCCACAGCAAGGAAAGTGGCAAGCTGCAATAAATCAGGTAATACATTAGAGTCAAAATACAATGGATCAGAAATCTTTACACTGAAGAAAATCATCATAAAATAAAAAGCCAACCAGTCAAAAGGGCAGGAAAGTAAAAAGAAAATATGTTGGTCATCATTGCCTACATAGTAAATCTGCCAATGATGGAAAAATCCTTGCTTTTAGATTATGCAGAGGCCTTGACCACATCATTTGTTGAATAAACTAATATAAAACATGTATTGGATAAAGTGATATAAAATCAGTAGCTGTTCTAACGTTAGTCTCACGAGCCAAGATCAGTGATGCAACTGATTTATAGAACTAATTCAGAGCAAGTACATGATGTGACAATTTAGTGCAGGCTTTTGACTCCTATTTTAGCTTAAAGCAAAACTCCATTATGGACCAAGGTTTGTTGCCAGAGCCAGGAGAAACTAATGAAAAAGACAGCTTCATACATTTTGAAAGCTGAGCTCATACAGGGCTGCATTAGGATATGCAGTTGTTAGATTTTTAAAAATTTATGCGTGGAACGTGGGCATCACCGGCTAGGCTATTTTTTATTGCCCATTCCTACTTGTCCTTGGGAAAGCTGCCACCTTCCAACAAGAAAGAATTCAGTCTTTGAGGAATATGGATGGCATGGTGGTTCAGTGGTTAGCACAGCTGTCTCTCAGCACCACAGACATAGGTTCAATTCCAGTCGTAGTTTGCTGTTTGTGTGGAGTTTGCCCATTCTCCCTCTGCCTGTGTGGGTTTCTGCTAGGTCCTCAAACAATCTAAAGGTGTGCAGGTTAAGTGGATTGGCCATGCTAAGTTGCCCATGGTATCCAGGGATGAATAGGCTTGGTGGTTTAGCTGTGATAAAAATGCAGGGTTTTGGAGATTGAATGATTGATTGGGATGGTCTTCAGAGACTCAAAGAACCAAAAGGCCTCCTTCTGCACTGTGGGGATTCTACGGTTCTTAGATTTCTTATGTCTAAAGTCTAAAGAAGAACTTAAAATACAAAAGCAATGCAGTTTTCTCAGCAGGCTGACCTTCATAAAGAAACTGACATTTTATCCAAGGGAACAGAAAGCTTACCTGGGGCTAGACTACTGTCACTGCCTCGGTCCAGTTTGTTAATCAGAAGTGAGCCAATGTTCTAGTTGGAAAACAGCACAATATGAGAAGAGGGTAGCACTGCTGCCATTGTTTCCTGTGTGTCTTGTGGTGGTAAAGCTAAACATCGGAGGTAACTGCCCAGCTGCCTAACCCAGACAGTCACGGTTGCCATAAATTTTCACTTTTTTTTGCTTAAGCATTCGGAAACTTCTACCTGCTGCATGGAAGTTTGGAAGCAGGCCATTTCAGTCAGCAGCTCTCCAGAAGTAGATACTACTGAGAAACAGAATACATTCTTCTTGGAGGAAGTTGTAGACGCACATAACGACTCTTAGCATGCAGATATCATGTTTAATGGCAAGACAACTAACACAAGGCAGGTGTATCCATTCTGTCAGATTTTTATCACTTTGTTCGAAGCCTCAGATTCTTCAATTATCTTCCATCAAACTTCAAGGTACAGGAGGAATCACAATATGAGCACAAGACCAGATACAAGCTATAGTTTGTGACATTAGGTGATTTATTTTATTCACTCTTGAGATGTGCACATCTCTGCCCTGGTCAGTATTTATTGTCCATCTCTGGTTGCCCTTGAGAAGGTGATGGTGAGCTGCCTTCTTGAACCGCTGCAATCAATTTGATTTAGGCAGACCTGCAATGCCACTAGGAAGTGAGTGCCAGGATTTTGAATCAACATAAAAGGAATGGCAAGTTATTTCCAAGTCAGGAAGGTGAGGGTCTTGGAATGCAGGTGGCCATGTCGCCATGTATACGTTGCTTTGTCCTTCTAATGGTAGTTGTCACGGGTTTGGAAAGTGATATCTAAGGAGCCCTATGAATTTCTGCAGGGTGTTTTGTAGATAGTACACGCTGCTGCTACTGTGTGCATCCCAGTAAGAATTAGTAGCATCAGGAAAGTGGAAAAAGTGAGAATAGAAAGAAAAATTCAAAATCATGATCTTCCTTGTGAAAGCAAGGCTGTGAGATCTAGGAAATTTATCTTTGAAATCTCAGATGTTTTATGCACCAATCTTTATTCAACAAAGCCTTTGATCTACCCAAACTAACCTCCTCATCTCCAGCAAGTGAAAATGATTTATCTGGTTTTGCTAGTAACCTCCTAAAGATGAGCCTAGTATACTGAAATTGATTTACGGAACTGTAAATTTCTATATAAATCTTTGGACATAAATATGCACAATGGCTTCCAGAGCAGAGATAACAAGGTGTAGAGCTGGATGAACACAGCAGGTCAAGCAGCATCATAGGAGCAGGAAGGCTTGACGTTTCGGGCCTACGCCCTTCTACAGAAATGGCTTCCAGAGCAGAATATTTTAGCAGGCTGATAGATTGGATGCACCATTTCAGAGGTTAAGCTGAAGGAAGATTGAGAATTGGAGAATACAGAACAAACAGAAGGCTTAAAATCATAAGCAGGTTTCAAACATGAATTTTGAAAATTGCCAGGTCCTGAAAGTAAGAATTCCAGATTATTTTGATGATGCAGCCAACCGGTGAAAGAAAAAAAAGCTTTCATTTATTGTTCGAGAGTTCCATCGAATATGGAGTTCAAATCAAGAATATTGTGACATAAGCCCACTATTTAAAATCACAAAGGAAACTTGTATCAACTGGAAACAAATTTTGCAGCTATTAGTTTTCCAAAATAGGCTGAACAAGTCAATGGTATGTGTCACACTTCACTTTCCTTGAGGACTTTTATCGTCATCTCCTCTCCCTACCCTAACTTCCTTTCAGCACTTTTTTTTGTTCTATTCTTTATAGATTGGTTCCCAAACTAAATGTCTTATGGGACATTCGCCAGTATTAACCAATGTTGTTGACCTGTTAGCTTCTGATGCTTAGCACTTTGCGATCATTATTTTCTGTACTGTTATACTTTGCTGAAATAAATAAAACAAAGCATTACAGATGCTAGAAATATAAAATAAACAAACAAAAATAGAAATTACAGAGAAAATAGAAGAAGGGTTGCTGGACCTGAAACACTAACTCTGTTTTCACTTCACAGATGCTGCCAGACCTGCTAATTTTCTCCAGTAATTTTTGTTCTTCTGTTTTTGGTAATTTACTAGTAACAAATACAAAAGAGCAACTCTTTGAGGGTAGCAAAATTGCTTCATAAAGAACAGAAAGAGTGCTGAAAATAATTAGGCTGGAGATAAATGTGAAAGAATATGAAGGAAATGATTTGAAGCACACTGATTACACACTTGATTCCAGAAGGTTAGAAAATCGCTAATGTTTTTTCAATTTTTATGGGTTTGATCCTGGATATTATGTTTGAGAGAGTCTACAGGAGGAAGCTAATGGAATGAGGTACAAAGGAAACAACTTAGGAGAATATGAAAAAAAAACGGCAAATGCAAACAATTCTGAGCTTATGTAAAGACAGCTGTATTTAAAAACATGTTGGAATATTTTTGAAAGGCAATAGCTAATGTTTTCAAAAATGCATTAATTAAATACTAGTGCATGAATTTTTAATGCATTCAGTCACCCATTACATTAGCAGAAACATTAACTTGTTGATTTTAAAGGGATCAGTGACTGCTAAAGTAAAGAATATAAGTGTATTAAGTAACCAAACATTGAGATACAAAGATAGTAGGAACTGCAGATGCTGGAGAATCTGAAGAAGGGTCTAGGCCCGAAACGTCAACCTTCCTGCTCCTCTGATGCTGCTTGGCCTGCTGTGTTCATCCAGTTCTACACCTTGTTATTACTGAGATACAAAGAGCTTACTTTCAAATCTGTCATGAATGAGTAGTAATGTCCTTAATATTGAGTATACATCTTGTAAAACATTTGATAACATTTGCCATGAGAAAACTATGACTTTAATGAAAGCTCACGGCATCAAGTCGAAGTTGAATGTATAGGGAATTAGTAACAGAAAAAGAGTTAGCAGCATCATTCATTCTGATTCTTAATTCAGTGGCTCCCAGAGATCTCTCTCTTCTTTTTTGTGTCTGTTATTGATATCATCATAGAATCCCTACAGTGTGAAAACAGACCCTTCGGCCCAACAAGTTCACACCAACCCTCAGAGCATCCCACCCAGACCCACCTGCCTAATCTACACTTCCCTGAACATTACGGGCAATTTAGCATGGCTAATCCACCTAGCCGGCACATCTTTGGACTGTGGGAGGAAACCGGAGCACCCGGAGCGAACCCACACAAACACGGAGAGTACGTGCAAACTCCACACAGACTTCTTCGAGGGTGGAATCAAACCTGGGTCCCTGGCGCTGTGAGGCAGTAGTGCTAACCACTGAGCCTCAGTGTCCTTCACTCATCATAAATTAATACCTATTAGAACATAGAACTGTACAATGTTGTGCCGAACACGATGCCAAATTAAACTAACCCCTTCTGTCTACCCTTGGTCCATATTGCTCCATTCCTTGCATGTTGATGTGCTCATCTAAAAGTTCTTAAACGCCCCTGTTGTAACTGCCTCCACCACCACCCCTCGCAGCGCATTCCACACTCCTACCTCTGTGTAAAAAATACTTAACCCTCACATCTCCTTTGAACTTTTCTCCCTCTCACCTTAAATGCATGCCCCCTAGTTTAAGGGATTTCAACCCAGGGAAGAAGATTCTGACCGTCAACTCTATCCACGCATCTCATAATTTTGTAGACTTCTATCAAATCTCCCCTCAGCCTCTGCTGTTCCAGAGAAAACAGCCCAAGTTTTTCCTAGCCTCTCATTCTTCTAATAATGGTTCAATTTAATGTCGATCAACTTCTTTCAAATTTATGTTCCAGAAGCTTATAACCTTCTAGGCTGCAGCCAGACAATAGATGTGTTACTAGATATTTATCTCCTCTGTGCTCTTTCAATGGGTCATTGGCAATGTATTTCTATAATTTTATCAACAGAGTTTTCTACATCTTTTGAAGATCTAACAAATACTATCAGCTCTTGCCTTTGATCTAGCCTGTTCTGGTTGCCGCATGTTGGGCTAGAACTTGCTGTAGCAAGGCATCCATCAAAATCTGTTAATAATAAAATTACAAAGGGATATTGATAGCTAAATGAATGGCCAAAACTAAGGCAGATGGAGTTCAATATAATGAAGTGTGATATTATCTCTTTTGGACCAATAAAGGACAGACTTGTGTACTTTCCAGTTGGCATGAAATTAAATACAGTGGATGTCCAAAGACACTTGCGGGTTCAGGTGCATAGATCTTTGAAAATGTCAGAAACAGGTGCAGAAAATAATCAAGAATGCTAATGAAATGCTGCCCTTTTAATCTAGAAGACTGGAGCATAAGGATGCAGAGGTGATGTTGCGCTTATACAAACCCTGGCTAGATTCCACTTGAAGTACGGTGAGCACTTCTGAGCAGCACAATTTAAGGAGCATTTACTGAGTACCACATAAATTTGTAAGAATGATATCTGGATGTCAGGGGTAATGAGGAAAGATTATACAAATTAGGCCTCTTTTCTCTAGAATTTAGAAAGTCTGATCAAAGTCTTCAGGATAATAAGAATCCCTACAGCATGGAAACAGGCCATTCAGTCCATCAAGTCCACACTGACCCTCTGATGAGCATCCTACCCAGTCCCAACTCCCTCATCCTACCCTGTAACCCTACATTTCCCAGGGTTAATCCATCTAGCTTGCACATCCCTAGACTCCATGGGCAATTTAGCATGACCAATCCACCTAGCCTGCACATCTTTGCACTGTGGGAGGAAACAGGAGCACCCAAAAGAAACCCATGCAGACATGGGGAGAACATGCAAATTTCACACACAGTCCCCAGAGGGTGAAACTGAACCTGGTCCCCGGCACAGTGAGGCAGCAGTGCTAACCAATGAGCCACTGTACCGCCCTACAACAGCAAAGTAGAGGGTAGGTAAAGATAAACTATTTCGATTGGTTAAGAACTCTTCAACTAGGGTGCATTGTCTGAGAATTAAGATCAGATTGATTTATCGATTGATTCATTAAGTCATTTATTGTCACGCGTACCAGAATACAGTGAAAAACTTTGACAGATCATAGTAAGCAAAGGTTGTACAAATTAAAAAGACTTAGACAGAGGCATACAGGTTACACTGCACAGGGTGTGTGCTGGGTGAGATCAACGTTAGCAAGATCAATGTTATTTGAGGCTAGACAGTCTGATAATGGCTGGGAAGAAGCTGTTCCTGAACCTGCTCATGCGTGCGTTCAGGCTTCTGTATTTTCTGCCTGACGGAAGAGGTTGTAGGAGGTCATTATCGGGGTGCGATGGGTGTTTGATAATGTTGGCACCCTTTCCACGGCAGCAAGCCACGGAAATGGAGTCCATTGATAGAAGATGAGATAACAAGGTGTAGAGCTGGATGAACACAGCAGGCCAAGCAGCATCAGAGGAGCAGGAAGACTGATGTTTCGGACCTTGACCCTTCTTCAGAAATTAGAATTCAGAATTCAGAAAGGGTCTAGGCCCAAAACGTCAGCCTTCCTGCTCCTCTGATGCTGCTTGACCTGCTGTGTTCATCCAGCTCTACACCTTGTTATCTCAGATTCTCCAGCATCTGCAGTTCCTACTATCCATTGATAGAAGGTTGGCTTCCGTGATGGACTGGGCTGTGCACACCAACTTCTAGTTTTCTTATGGTCCTGGGTAGAGCAGTTGCCATACCAGGCCATTATACACCCAGACAGTATGCCTTCAATGGTGCATCTGCAGAAGTTGGTAAGGGACTTTATGGACATGCCAAGTTTCCTGAGCTGCCTGAGGAAGAAGAGGCATTGTTGTGCCTTTCTGACTGTTACATCTACATGGGAAGTCCAGGAGAGTTTGTCGGTTATCGCCACTCCGAGGAACTTGCTCATTCAGGAAAGATGTTAAGAAGTGCTTTTACACACAAAGGGTGGTAGATGCTGGGAAATTCCATCCACAACTGGTACTGGATGCTGGATTAGTTGATAATTTAAATTCTGAGATAGATAATTCTTTGTTAAGCAAAGATATTAATGGATATGAACCAAAGGCAGACATGTGGAGTTAGGCCACAGATCAGCCATGATCTCATATGATGGAACAGGCTAAAGAGGCTGAATATCCTACTCCTGTTCTTATGTTCCTAGTTAGACTTGCCCCTGCATCCTTCAGGTCACAAACTTGCGTAGAGTCCAAGCTGCTAGCAGCATCATAAGGAAAACAAAGCAACTTGGACCAAAGTAAGGAGAGAAATAATAAGATATCTCCTTAATCAATTAAACTTACATACTGTGTCCTGAGAGGGAGAATTAATTTGATGTCAAATCAGGTACAGAAAGGGAAATAAAGAATGAAAGAAAGATTAGGGTAAGAGAGAAAAGGTCAATTGTAAATGATATGAAAAATATAAGACATTGTGTTTTTGATATCTCCCTGAAAATATTTGACAACTTGAAGGAAAGGGACTTTGCACTTGTATTTGTAAATTTCAGGACAAGAGAACTTGATTCATGTCATTAAATAGTTGTTACTTACAAGGATATGGCTTAACTTTAAGTTTTAGACTTAATAAAAATTTAAAGCAACATACGAAATGTAAAATGGAATGCCAAGTGCATAATATCATTCCTGAAAATCTACGGTTTGAGTGGTTAAAAATTAATCATTCACATATACCATCTATGTGCTGCCCCATTAAAGTTAATGTTTCAATTGACCCATAAATAATAGGCTAAATTTTATTTGCCTCCACCAACAGTTTCAATGTATGGATGTTTTATGATATAAATATTTCCCAGACCTGACTGTCCCGAATAATCCTGAATAGATTTCACATTGGGTTATGACAGTTTCCATGTTTTTTGGGATATCTGGCCACCATACTTCTGACTGAGTCCTAACTGTCCACCTGACAATGCCTAAGTGTCACTGGTGTATCCTTTCCGACACACCTTCCTAGAGACAGGCTGGAATAATTGACTCTCACTTAAGTCACCAACGATTCTGAAGTGACATCAGTACTTAAATAATGCACTCTTGGTCAACTTGCTGGACCTTTAGCCTGGACATCCTTTACAATACAAGTAAATGATAGTACATTCTTAGTCAACCTGTTCTTGTTGAACTTACCTGAGCCTCTTTTATCTTGTTGGCCATTGTTTCTTCTTGACTGTAAGAAGCACTTATTTTATGCCATCACTGGTTATCTCAACAGGTCCTTTCTTATTTGTGCATTCTACCATGAGTTCATTGGAAGCCCAATGAAACATTCTACTGTTTGTCCCTTGATTGTTTGGTTGATAATAGTTTGCTTCTGGATTCGTGGTTAAACAGTTATTCCATACCATGGAACTACAGGCTGTCCCCGGGTTGCAAATAGGGTCCACACTGGAGTCTATTTGCGAGCCGGAATACAATGCAGGACAATCTAAAGTAGCTGTTCCTTAGTACAGGAAATATTCATACATCAGATATCTAAAATTAACCTCCTGAATGAGATTGTGTTCCTAAGTTAGCTGTTCATAAATTGAGGACCCTTGCAATGGAATTCATTTCACTCTTTTAAGTATTTCAAGGTTTAAACATGCATGCTGATTCAAAAGTCAGGAATGTTGATTGTGAACTTTACAGATATTTTCATCTATCTTATTCTCCCTGTGCTATAGTTGCATGCCTCTTCTTGTGTGCCTCTACTCTTAACAGCTTTCCACCTCTGCCTCATGTTTACATTTATGTAGGCCATAACGTCTGCTCCTTCAGCCATTGCAATTGGTAGGATAGGATATGACCACTGTATTCCAGTAAACTTAGATTTAACAGCATGTCCATTGACATGAACAACAAGTGCCAAGAGAATTGGGATCACAAATTTTCCCTGTGACTATATCAGGCATTTTCTTAAAAAGAGGATTGCTTGGCCAAACTGAGCTCTGTGTTTGTGTGTAACCTCCCTCGAGATGCAGCTTTGGAACTGTGCCGAATGACTGCACTCAATGTTGCATTTTGAGACAATTCTATATCTTAAGAGTTTCATGCTATATGGTCCATCTCTCTTCTTGAATTTTTGAAGACGTATTATATTTCCTTTCATTTCGTATCACTGTTTGTCTTCATTTTTATTACTGTCGTGATGGCACTTTATAATATTTAATTATTTGGGAACTTGAATTCTAATAGAAAAGGTAATTGGAATTTTAGTAATCAGTTCTATGAAAGTGATAGTTTGAGGGTCAGAAAATCAATTTTTAAAGCAGTGAGTCAAAGCAGCAGTTCCAAGAACCATGTGGCTCAAGATAAAAGACTAGAGAAGATACCTGGTTAGAGAAGTGCTGAAATATTTTCTGAGTCTAGTTCTTATGAGCCAGGAAAGAGGGGCCAAACACCAGAAGTACAGATGAACAGATCCATTCTGGTAGATGTGCTGCTGAGCAGCCTTAAGTGCTCATAGTCCGAGAAAAGTCAATAAGTTAGCCTGCTTGTGTATCCATAGGAGAGACAGAGAAAATCAAAGCTGGCGAACGTGCACAAAGTCACTATAAGAAATTGTTTGCAACCTTGTCAGTAAGCTTCACACAGTCAGGAGAGATCATATCGGGAGTGAGACACAATCAAAGTGAATATATAGTTCAGGGACTTTGTAGGCAGTGTGGGAATTCGGTGGAGGAGGAAGAGGTGCTTTTTGTTTGTTTTTGTTCTGCTTGTTTTTTTTGTCCATACTTTATCAGTTTTGTTTTAAAAACAGGATAAACTGAAGCCGGTGTTGTGACCCAACACCAAAGAAAGAGTGACAGCATAGGAAAACCATAAGTTCATTCATTGGGAAGAGCAACTAATTTGAATATTGTAGGTTATTTCAGACTGAAGTTTAATAGGAGAAATACTCGTGGATTTAAACCTAACAGACTAGTGGGAAATCTAAACAAAAAGAACGAAGTAAATAAATAGAGATGAAGGACCAGGTGATGTATTGTACCTGCATGAGGTGTAAGCTGGTAGACCTCATTGTAGTTCATGGTAACCTCATCTGTAGCAAGTGTTGGTTCCTGAGAACTCTACCTCAGAGTGGATGAGCTCCAGTCTGAGCTTCAAATACTGACACGTTAGGGAAGGGGAGAGTTACCTGGAATCCATGTTTCAAAAGGCAATCACATCCTTAAGATTAACCATCTCAAATTCAGTCAGTGGTCAGGAACAGGAGGGCATGACTATGAGGAAGGCAGGTAGAAGGATCCAGGAGGTAGTGCTGAAGGAGCATCAGCTCTTGAGTTCGTCTAATAGATTTAAAATTCTTGTTCCTTGTGTGGACAAGAGCTGGGGCTGTGGGGAAAATGAGCAAACTGACCATAGTACCATGGGATAGGGCGCCATTCAAAAGCAGACAGAAAAGAGGAATGTAGTTGAAATTTGGAATAGTGTAGTCAGGGGAATAGAAATTGTTCTCTGTAGCCAGAGTCTTGAAGGTTGCATTGGCTGCCTTGCGCCCAGTTTCAGGATATCTCATCTGAATTGCAGACTTGGAGTGGGAGAGAAAAGATCCAATTGTTGTGGTCCAAGTAGGTACTAATGATATAGGTGGAAAGAAGAAAGAGGTTCTGCTGAGGGAATATGAGCAGCTAGGGGCTATATTAAAACACCGAAACAAAAAGGTAGTAATCTTCAGATTACCACCTGAGCCATAAGCTAATTGGCACAAATTCAACCAAATTAAAGAGGTAAACACGTGGCTCAAAGATTGGTGTGGGAGAAATGGGTTCGAATTCATAGGGCATTGCATCATTACTGGGAAAGGAGGGAGCTACTCTGATGGGAAAGGCTCCACCTGGATCATTCTGGGCCAGAGTTCTGGCAAACTGCACAATTGGGACTGTGGATAGGGCTTTAAACTAAATAATGGAGTGTGTGATGTTCAATTATATGGAAAGTTGTGGAAAAAAGTTAAGGGGGGAGGGGGTGGAGGGTTCAGTAGAACTTATTTAAATTTTCAGAACAAGTAATGGGACAGAGAGTATAGAAAGTGTCAGGACTCTAACTTCAAGCACAGCAGATAAGGTCGACACAGGACTGATAGCATTATAGTTAAATGCACACAGTATATGGAACAAGATAAATGATCTTGTACTGCAGATTGAAATTGATGGCTATGATGTTGTAAGCATCACAGAGTTCTGGCTGTAAGGTGATCAAAACTAGGAACTAAATATCTCAGGATACACATCTTGTTGACAGGACAGGCAGACGGCGGGGGAGAGGAAAGTGTTGCTTTGTCAGTAAGAAATGAAGTTAAATTGATAGCAAGAAGCAATACAGGATCAGAAAGCACAGAATCTGGGTTTCTAGAATTGAGGAACTGCAAAGTAAGTAAAGATCCTGATCCTACTAGTAGATAGTGTGTGGGCAGTAAATAAATCAGGAAATAGAGAAGGCATGTAAGGAAAGCTGTATTACAATAATCATAGGGGACTTCAATATGCAGGTGGACTGGGCAATCAGATTGGTAGTAAACCTCAAGAAAAGGAAATTGTGGAATGCCTACGAGGTGTTTTTTTTGGAGCAGATCCTGGTAGAGCCCATGAGGGAACAAGTAATTCTGCACTGGGTGATATGTGATGTGGCAGACTTGATTAGGGAATGTAAGTTGAAGGAACCTGACACGGCATTAATGATAATATGATAGAATTCACCCTGCAGTTTGAGAGGGAAAAGCTGGAATCAGATGTAACTGTATTACAATTGAGTAAACGTATCTACAAAGACATGAGAAAGGCGTTACCCAAAGTTAATTGGAAGGGGAGTCTAGCAGGGAAAATGATGGAGCAGCAATAGTAGGACTCTCTTGGGGTAACACAGGAGGCACAGGAGATATTCACCACAAGCAAGAAGAAACATACTCAGAAAAGGACATGACAACCATGGCTGAAAAACAAAGTCAAAGATGGCATAAAGGCAAAAGTATATAATGTGAAGCCGAGGAAGAAGCCGGAGGATTGGGAAGCTTCGAAAGAAATAGTAGAGGACAACTAAAAAAGGAAAGAAGTATAGGGAGAAATTGAAATATGAGAGTGAGCTGCCTCATTACATATAAGATTACAAGAGTTTTTGTTAGATATCTAAAAAAGTAAGAGAGAGGCAAGAGTGGACAGTGAACCACTGGAAAATGAGGCTGGAGTAGTAATGGGGAACAAAGAAATGGCAATCGAACTGAATAGATATTATGCATCAGTCTTCAAAGTGGAAGATGCTAGTAGCTTACCAGAACTTCAAGACTGTTGAGGGCAGAGATTAGTATAGTGGCCAACATTAAGGAGAAGGTTCTTGGGAAGCTGAAAGGTCTGAAGGTGGATAAATTACCCAGGCCAGATTGACCACAATCCAGGGTTCTGAAGGAGATAGCTGAGGAGATTGTGGAGGCGTTGGGTGATGATCTTTCAGGAATCAGTGGAGTCAGGGAGAATCCCAGAGGACTGGAAAATAGCTAATGTATCACGCTGCTTAAGAAGGGAGGGAGAAAGAAGATGGAAAATTATAGACTAGTTAGCCTGACCTTGGTTGCCGTTAGGATTTTGGAGCTCTTTAAGAATAAGATTGCAGAGAACTTGGTAGTGCATGGTAAAATACTGCAGAGGCAGTACAACTCTGTCAATGGGAGGGCATGCCTGACAAATCTGTTAGAATTCTTTGAGGAGGTAACAAGCAAACTAGTTAAAGGAGAGCCAGTGGACGTGATCATTTTGGTTCCAGAAAGCCTTTGACAAAATGCTGCACAGGAGGCTGCTAAATAAGACAAGAGTCCATGGTATTAGGGGCAAAATAGTGGCATGGATAGAGGTAAAAGGTACTGCAGATGCTGGAGAATCCGAGATAACAAGGTGTGGGGCTGGACGAACACAGCAGGCCAAGCAGCATCATAGGAGCAGGAAAGCTTGACATTTCAGGCCTAGACCCTTCATCAG
>JAHRHZ010000251.1:2923901-2951881 GCA_024137785.1 Ginglymostoma cirratum
TAGGCCCGAAACGTCAGCCTTCCTGCTCCTCTGATGCTGCTTGGCCTGCTGTGTTCATCCAGCTCTACACCTTGTTATCTCAGATTCTATAGCATCTGCAGTTCCTACTATCTCTGATAGTATTTTACCTGATTGCCACGACTGGTATCTTATTTTATCTGCTTCATCTACCAATACGCAGCTCAGAATAAACATTGTTTGAAGCAATCTGCTGCCACTAATTCTCTTTTGTCTATACTTTGTATAGGGCTTGTCTAATGATCAGTGATTGAGGAGAGAATAGCATAGACTCCTTAGAGAGAAAGAACATTTCTTTGTTAACAAGATTATTTTGGATGATAGCAATAACTACAATTTAATTTGAGTACAGGAACAAAGTGTCGCTTCAATTGTATAGATTCTTGGGCAGAATACAGCTGAAGTACTGTGTATAGTTTTAGTCCCTTATTACTGCCATAGGGAGAATAGAATGAAGACTCATCAGACTTGTTCCTGTGACAGGAGGACTGTCTGATGAAGAGAAACTGGTAACACTGGGCCTGTATTCTCTAGAGTTTCAAACAAGGATCTCATTGAAACCTGCAAAATATTTAAAGGGATAGACAGGATAGATGCACGTTAAGCTGTTTCTCCTGGTTGGGGGGGTCACAAACCAAGGGATTCAAAATAAGAGGGAAGCCACTCCTTATCAAGATGAAGAGAAATTATTTCACCTGTGGAATTGTGTATATTTGGAATTCTCTCCCCAGAGATCCATGGAGCTCAGTCATTGAATCTTTTTAAAGTAGTGATTGACAGAATTTTAAATATTAATTGTACAAAAGGATATGGGGATGACGTGAGCAAAAGGCATAAAAGAGAACAATCAGTTACAACTGAATGACAGAACAAGGTCAACAGGTTAAATGTTCCTAACTACATTGCTAGTCAAACATAATTATCACAGATTTCAGCAGCTATAGTGAATATATCTGCCTCCTCCAAAGGCTTGTGTTGCGCCCTGGTGTCCTTGGAGAAGGAGCACATGGTATCTAATAATGCCCTTGATGCCATTTGAGAGAGGTGGGCACCACAGGGTAACGGTGTTTTATTTCACCTCCAACTCTATTTTGATTTAGTCCATTCCTGCTCTCCCTGCCAGCACCCCCGCAATCCCCTACCCCCTGCCGTCGATGGTTTTCATTGTCCATTATGGGCTTTGCTTGCAAATATTTAATTAGCTACTCGAGTGTTTTTACTCGTGGTGGTTACTAGTCTTTTAACAGAAAGCAAAAGCAAAGTCACGGTAATTATGGTGGTAGGACTGCATTCAGCTGTGTGTGATAACACTTCTGGGTAGAAATAAGAGCAAAGGCTAGTGTCGCACTCTTTAGGTAGAGGTGGACATTATGCAAGATACAGTGTTTTATTTCCTTCTCTCACTCCATGTTGATTTAGTTCCATCCTTCTCTCCCTATGCCCTCTCATCCCCACCCCTCACCTCTGATGCTTTGCATTGCCCATAAGGGGCTTTGCTTGTAAATACTCAATTAGGTACACGGGTGTTTTTACTGGTGGTGGTTACTAGTTTAAAAAAATAAGCAAAGCTAGTGTCAGGGGCACAGTGGCATAGTAGTAATGTCACTGGACTAGTAATTCCAGAATGCAGGTTATCACTTAAGGCACTGTTTAGAGGAGGATTCTTGTTGCACAGTGGTAGTGTTACTGTCTTTGAGCTGAAGGCTCAGGTCAGGTCCTACTGCTCTAGTAGGGATGTGTGACACTATCACCAAACAGCTTGATAGAAAATATCAAAAAGCTAGTGTCAAAACTCACTCTCTCCACCCAGGCTGTGTGTGATCTCAACAGTGGATAGAATTCAATGCAGAATAAACATTAACTCATTGAGAACCAATAATCGATACAAGTATTCCTCCCTCTATTTAACCTCCAGTCTCTTGGACCCTTCTCCACTCCTCTCCCACTTTTCACCCTTAAGCCCAATGAAACATAGGCTCCTCACTGAGGCAGGCCTATCTGCAGTCAGTCTCAGCAGCTACACCATTCAAGACTGTTGCTACAAATTGGTCAGCCAGTCTACTGGCTGGCAGCTCTACAAAGAAGGCATTCCTAACAAGGTGGGGATAAAAGTCACATCTTAAAAATGGCCAGATTTGCAAGTTATGTAAAAGCAGAGCGGAATTGGATGTCACATATTTCTTCTTTACCTATGGAATTGTTGGACAATTCATGCATGAGTATTGATTGGTTGTACATTCAAGAGAGAGCTAGGACTATTTCTCGCTAGCATAAAATAAATCATAGAATCCCTACAGTGTGGAAATAGGCCCTTTGGCTCAACAAGTCCACGCCGACCCTCAAAGCATTTCACCCAGACCCATACCCCTATGACCCACCTAACCTACACATCCCTGAGCACTATGGGCAATTTAGCATGGCCAATCCACCTAGCCTGCACATATTTGGACCGTGGGAGGAAACTGGAGCACCCGGAGGAAACCCAAGCAGATACGGGGAGAATGCGCAAACTCCACACAGACAGTTGCACAAGGCTGAAATCAAACTTGGGTCCCTGGTGCCGTGAGGCAGCAGTGCTAACCACTGAGCCACTGTGCCACCCTAAAATTAAGCAAGAGATCTGGGCCGGTCCGGGAGTCGAACCCAGCTCCTCTCACATGTCACCGCTGTACAGTACCCGAAGTGAAAATCATACCCCTAGACCAACAAGCCACACCCTCAGGAGTACACATAGCCTCCCAGCCTACGTGATTGTCTAAAAGCATAAAAAAACTTTTCAGCTACATGAGAGATAAAAGGTACTGCAGATGCTGGAGAATCCGAGATAACAAGCATGGGGCTGGATGAACACAGCAGGTCAAGCAGCATCATAGGAGCAGGAAAACTTGACGTTTCAGGCCTAAACCCTTCATCAGAAATGGGGGAGGGGAAGAGGGTTCTGAAATAAATAGGGAGAGAGGGGGAGGCAGATAGAGGATGGATAGAGGAGAGGATAGGTGGAGAGGAGGCAGACAGGTCGAATCCCGCCCCCTTGACCTGTCCGTCCTCCCTGGACTGACCTATCTCCTCCCTAGCCCCCCACCTAAACTCACCTTTACTGGCTCCATCCCCGCCTCTTCGACCTGTCTGCCTCCTCTCCACCTATCCTCTCCTCTATCCATCCTCTATCCGCCTCCCCCTCTCTCCCTATTTATTTCAGAACCCTCTTCCCCTCCCCCATTTCTGATGAAGGGTTTAGGCCTGAAACGTCAAGTTTTCCTGCTCCTATGATGCTGCTTGACCTGCTGTGTTCATCCAGCCCCATGCTTTTCAGCTACATCTTGGTCACCTTGGCTGAGGTTAATCACCAGTGAGATTGAGTGAGGAGCGCATGTATCATGATGTACAAAGCATCCTAAGTTTATTAAAAAAGACTAGATCGTTTAGCAATGCCTTTCCATTCTATTACACTAGTGCAAATACTTAGTAATTGCTTTGAAAAAGCGAAGAAGGTACGGATAGTGAGAAAAATCCAAAACGTGAGAAAACGGTTTTGAAAATATGATAACTACAGTAGAAGAATTGTTCAGATTGTTTGAACACAGTCCGATGTAATGAAAGTCATTGCACTGACCTTTACATTGCATACAAGTAGTGGGTCTCATCCCTCATGCAAAATGTGCAAGTATGTACAGGAAATATGACAGCACAGCGCCTATATTTGGGCTGATGTAGTAAACACTAAGAACTAGAGTGCCTGCTCCCTATTCGATGACCTTGGAAAACTCACCAATCGCGTTGTGGCTCAAATAAAAGAATTTGCTGGTTTTAACGGCCCTGGTGGAAAAGGAAGTAATTCTGCTGCACTGAAAGAGGATAAGTCAATGTGAAAGGCTGATATACAGGCCATAAAAGTATACATGAAAAGTATACACACTTTATGTACTCAGGACAGCAATGAGACACAGAATGCTCGTAGAGGAAGTTTTGGGATTTTAAAATGTCTGTACCATTTAAAGAAAAATTGCAGAAATGAGAGGAAAGTTCGGATGAATTTTTATGCGCCTGAAAAATTGACTGAAATTTATTTACCCCCAGTCGCACTCCTGAAAGCAGGCTGAAAGACAGGGAAAAAGAAAATGGAACAAAGAATCACAGTGGAGGGCACCTCATACCTAACTCTCTACAATTAACATCAAGGCGTGAAGAATCCATGCTGGACGCCACAAAGAGATGAAGGTTCTTACGTATCCATACAAGGCATATTAAAAGAGTTTCAGCCAAGCACCACTGACATTCCACTAAGATTGGTCTGTCATGTTGTTTGTGTGATGCTAGAACTTCAGCCCAGGGTTGTCTCCGCTGCTCAAACAGTGTGCGATGGAGTCAACAAATGATGGAAATCGTTGCCAAGCAATAAAACACTGTCTGCCCTTTAAGTCAGCACCCACCCCAGCTATCTCACACCATTTACAGGGAACCGAACCTTGTTTCTATAATTGTTGAGCATGTACAAACGAAGCTGTATCATAGTAACATCAGATCTGAAACCTAGGTCAGTGAGGTGCCAAATAACTTATCCTCTCCTCTCATCCTCACTATATACTTACGTTCAATTAAACTTGTTGCCGTTCACTCACAGGAGTGCAAGTCTCATAGAACACCTCGATTCCACAGCTGTATGTCTGTTCTATCTCCTAGGGCCTACCGCGATATCAACAGCACTGACCATCTCTCCCAGAGATACTGCTCCAACTGAAGGGCTGACAGGCTCTGACCTGCCTTGCTGGACCTGGGAAGCCAATGATGACCAGGTAAGTGTCTATACGCTTTTAATCACATCGAGGAATACAGGGATAACTGCAGAACGATTGCCGCTAGCTGTCTACCTTGGTACGTGGGACCAGTGATGCGACTGTTATATCCAATCTATTAATTTTGCTTTTCTCACCATAGATGCTCCTGACTTGTTGAATATTTCCAGCATTTTTGGTTTTTATTTCAGTTTTCCAGCATCAATAATATTTTGCTTTTCTAAAATCTTTGTATTTTAAAAGAAAGGAATTGCCTTCCTTGAGTGTTTTTTTTAAATTGCGTCTTTGTTAAATAGTAAACAGATAGCATTCATTTGTAATACTACAGAGTACCTTTTCATCCCAGTAGAGTTTCTGAAAATGAAATAGTTTCACTGAGAACAAGAATAATGGCATCAACACTTAGATCATTATATTGTGAAGAGAGACAGTAGAAAATTAGCATGTGCTTTCTATAATGGAGAAAATTGAGAGGGGGGGGAAATATTATTCAAATATTTAAAAGAATACAATTATTTGAAATCAGTGAGGGGAAAATAATGTGGAATTAAATTGAAGCACATGTGCTGTCTTGATATTCTTGGGTATCCTGACAATAGGGAGGGGTAAAGTTTGATCATGTCAGAAAAATAAATTGGAGGAACTTGATTCTAGCATCAAGCTTTCCTGCTCCTCTGATGCTGCTTGGCCTGCTGTGTTCATCCAGCTCCACACCTTGTTATCTCGGATTCTCCAAGGCATCTGCAGTACCTATTATCTCTGTTACAACTTACAAGTTATGAGTTTCCAGAATCACACCTTTTTAATTGATACAACACTTGATGGTAAACTTGAGTATAAAAAACAATAATTCTAATAAAATTTTTGAAGAAGGTAGGATACATTATATAACATTGGGATTGATAATTGCTTAGCCGGTTATTAGAATTTAATGCATGACAAAATAACCAAGCTCTACAATGAGGAACCTTTTCTGCATTCTGTGTGCACACACTGCATTGTTTTAAAGAAAAAAATGCCTGACCTGACATACAGAACTATATGCATAATTATAACTCACTGTCTGAAATATCAAAAGCAGTCGGAAGAATGTGTCCTCAGTTGAGGAATGTGTGGAAGCAACAGCAGTACAAAAATGGAATATTTACGTACACATACAATGTATATATCTTTTGAAAACTTCTAAAACTTGTTGAATAAATAATCAATACAGCAGAGTATTCATTTTATTCTGATTAAAATAACTACATAGAGTTATTAAATTATCCTCATTTGTTGAACATATTACTCTACCGTTCCCCACCCCACAACAAAATTTCAGATAAATTCAATATAGGCTGAATGTGGAGATGATCTTGTGGTGCATGGTAGCCTTCCAGTCTCTTAACCAGGAATTCCAGGTTCAAGTCCCACTCTGGAACTTGGTGACCATGGCAAGTACATTCTTTGTGCAGCCAAAAATCCTCATAACATATATATGGTAGACATGCAGAGGTTTACACTCTGCCCAAATTTTTGACCAAGAGCCCAAACTATCATTACCCTCTTGAAACACAAACTTCTGCTTGATTGACACATGATCTCCGCTTTCAACTTCACAAGTTTATTTAGATAAGACATAGTGGTTTCAACTACAGAAACTTAAAGGGGCATGGATGATGGAGACTTTTTTATTAGCCAATAGAGAGGAGGAACTTTTCTTAACATACCAGCAAATTATCAATGAAACATGTTTTCTTACACATCCGCCTGTCACATTAAGGCTCATTGCGTCCGTACAGTATACAGAAAGTGAATGGGAATGGAAGCCCAATATATTGGCCAGCGTGAGTGTCTCCGGAGTTCACAGGAGGGACATAGATCATAGATTCCGTACGGTGTGGAAACAGGCCCTTCGGCCCAACAAGTCCACACTGCCTCTCAGAGAATCCCACCCAGATCCATACCCCTATAACCTATCTAATCAACACATCCCTGAACAGCATGGCCAATCCAGCTAGCCTGCACTTCTTTGGACTGTGGGAAGAAACCAGGGCACCCAGAGGAAACCCACGCAGATGTAGGGAGAATGTGCAAACTCCACACAGACAGTCGCGTGAGGCTGGAATCAAACCCGGGTCCCTGGTGCTGTGAGGCAGCAGTGCTAACCACTGTGCCACCGTGCTGCCCTAAATATACCTTGGTCTGTGTCATAAGAGAACATAAGAGGTGCAAAGGGACATGAATAGGCACAGTTGGGTATTGGAATTGCAGTGAGGGTGCTGAAAAGATGTGAGGTGAGAACTGGAGGTACTTTACAGTTTTATTCCAACTGGGAGCAGCTCCTTTAGCTGCCCTTAAACTTTGTTCCAGGTGAGATGGCCTGATGGCATCTGGTTACTGCTTCCAGCAATGAAGATGCCATCCTTGCTGGCACCTTCTCCCAAGAGAGGTGGACCAAGGTAAGAAACTAGGCCTGAAACATCAGCCTTCCTGCTCCTCTGAGGTTGCTTGGCCTGCTGTGTACATCCAGCTCTACACCCTGCTATCTCAGATTCTCCAGCATCTGCAGTTCCTACTATCTCTAAGAAAATTCCAGACTCCTAGTAACCTCAAGGATGAAAATCCAGTCAATAACCTACATGATATATCACTTTAAGCCATGGACTGGCTTTACTGCTCAACTTTATTCACTCAAAGAAAAACTATTAGCATCGATGTTTCTCAGTTAAATTGTTTGCCAGAAATTAATTGTGGCAAGATGCAGACATCTCCCTATTTCAAATGTACAAATTCTTAGGTAAACTGCAGCTGAAATACTGGAGATATCAGACATGTAACATGTGAGCAGGTCTTTAATGGCATGCTAAGGTTTTACCAGTACAATAATTACTGTCCCACTGGCTTTGTAGAGTACAAAATATTGTTTAACGGATATGAGACTGTTCCTATTCACAGAGGCAAAGAGCTAAAAATTGAGCCCCTGCCCTGTGCAAACAGAGCTATGATACCAAGTTGGGGGGTTGGGGGGTGGGGGAGTATGCTGTGACAAGGATGCAGAGATCCTTCAGGATGATCTGGACAAGTTGAGTGAGAGGGCAAATCAATGGCAGATGCAGTACAATTTGGATAAATGTGAGGCTATTCACTTTGGAAGCAAAAACAAGAAGGCAGATTACTACCTGATTGGCTGTAAATTGGGAGAAGGGGGTGTGCAGCAGGACCTGGGTGTCTTTGTGCACCAGTCGCTGAAGTTAAGTATGTAGGTGCAGCAGGTGGTTAAAAAAGGCAAATGGTATATTGGCCTTCATTGCGAGAGCTTTCAAATACAGGAGCAGGGATATATTGTTGCAGTTATATAGGGCCTTGGTGAGGCCACACCTAGAATATTGTGTGCAGTTTTAGTCTCCTTTTCTGAGGAAGGATGCTGTTGCTCTTGACGGAGTGCAGCAAAGGTTTACCAGACTGATTCCAGGAATGGCAGGACTGACATATGAGGAGAGATTGGCTAGGTTGGGATTGTTTTCACTGGAATTCAGCCAAATGAGGGGGGCTCTCATAGACACTTATAAAATTCTAACAGAACTGGACAGGTTAGAAGGATGTTCCCGATAGTGGATGCGTCCAGAACCAGGGGTTACAGTCTCAGGGTTTGGATTTAAGATGGAGATAAGGAGACAATTCTTCACTCAAAGGGTGGTGAGCCTGTGGAATTCATTATCTCAGGAAGTAGATGATATCAAAACATTGAATATATTCAAGAGGTAGCTGGATATAGCACTTGGGAATGGGATCAAAGGTTATGGGGAGAAAGCAGGATTAGGCTATTGATTTGGACGATCAGCCATGATCATGAAGTAGAGGACTTGAAGGGCTGAATGGCCTCCTCCTGCTCCTGTCTTCTATGTTTCTATGATACATCCATGCTTTTTGTTCATGTAGAATGCCAACACTCAGCTACCTGCTGTTATAAGTAATTGTAGCCAGTGCTAACTGTGATGTTAGTTGGCTGAGCATCCAAGCACAGAGCCGATATCATATACGGGTAGCACCAATTACAGTCAGCTTACGGTCCTTAAAGCCAGACTATAGTTCTGACTGGAGAGGTGGACTGTGGCTGGAGTAAGCCCTAGCATTCTTTTTGAGAGTTGATTTTAAGCAGAACATGTAGAAAAGAGGCTCCAAAATTGTCAGACACTGCACTGAAGGCCTTTCAGTGCAAGATGGTGGTTGAATAACAGGGCTGCATGCAGGCTGTTGCCCGGGATCTATCTGCTCCCATCTGCTTTCCTTCTTTGTTTTACTTTGGCTTCTGTTCTTTTATTTCTCTTTATTTTCCTTTCCCTCAGTACTTTTTCTTCTTTTCTGTGGCAGGTTGGTTGGCAGCACCTGCATAGTAGCCAGAGCGGTGCGCATGTGGAATCTCTCGGTGATTGGAGGCAGTGGCAGCAGCAGTGAGGACGTTCTCCTGGCAATAGGACGCCGGCAGCAGACAAGTACGTTCTCCTGACATTCAGGGCCTCTGGCAGCGGCAGTAAGGTATTTCTCTCAGCGTTTAGGCCGACAGCACCAAAGCTCCTCCAGAAATTGGGGATGGCGGTACCGGCAGTAATGGACTCTTCAAGGTGGTGGCGCCGGCAAGGTGACATCTGCAGCCAAAGTGGGTCTTATGGCTCGGCAGCAGCCTGATCTGACGGCAGAGCCACAGACTCTTGGTTGCACTGTGATTGTGGGTTTAGCAACATCAGCAAAGTGGGCCAGCAACAAAGAGATTGCACCTGAAGTGGGAGACCTCTTATATTGATAAGTCTGGCACTGGCAGCGTCAAGATGGAAGAGGTCTCCCTTGGGGCTGGGTGCCTGCATGAACTGGATCAGAAAGGCAAAATTCTGAAATTTTTACTTCTTTAATTTTCCAGTTTCTTGCTATGACCTATAATACTGCACTATTTATTTACTTACTTTTCTAATTTTTTTGTTTCCTAAGAATTTGACCTGAAGTACCTAAGATGGCACTGTAATGTCATGACTGTCAACTTCGCACAGTAATCAAATGAGTTCATGTGACAACAAAGCTAATTCAATTCAATTGATGAAAGAAATACCAGGGTAGAGAGATGCCTTGTTTCTTCACATTTTGGAGACATTGGAAGCAGATGACTACATATTGGTTGGACCAAAGGGTCCATTTCCGTGCTGTTTGACTCTTTGACACTGTCAAATGACAAGAATCAAGCTGTGAGAAATGTGGATGCAGTGTCTGAAGAAGTTAAACATCCTCATAAACGTGATTATAGTCAGTGGGCATACCATCAAATGCCATATTCGGCAAAACGCGTCACTGTTCTCAGACCCTGCATATTTCACCACATCCCCATTAGTCACTACCAAAACTCTGCTAGAATGTGTAACTGATATTAATACATTCCACCTCATCCTTGATGCTGCTACAATCCACACATCCACATTCTACAACTTGCTCACACTGCTAACTGTTCAATCATGACAGCCACATCAACTGAACATATTGCACCACACCCACGTTTCATTCCCTCATTCAGATCAGTGTGGTGCAGTATGCAGAATTTTGGAGTCTATGCCTTCCAGCATGTCGATGCAGTGGCCAATACTCGAGTCTTATCTACAAATAATACTGCATATTTTCACCCATTCCGATGCCAATTTTTGTTTGTTTTTAAGTGACATATTCGTAGAAAATATTCTTAGATAATTTTGCAATGAAAATTAACGGCTGTAATGCATTTGTTGCTGGTCTGAATAATACATAAAGAAAAGCTTACATTTTGAAACTAGAAAGCACTGCATTTGTAAGATTCCCGATTCACGTAACATTAAATCAAACTTCAGAACTACTGGACCAAACTGCAATAAATTTAAAGATTTATAGACAGTGTATCTTTGGAAATGTTTAATTTCGCACTCTTCATTTGCTGGTACATTTCATTTCTTTTACATAGCCTGGAGCACAAAGAAATGTCATGAATTGTTTCAAGGAAAAAGAACATTCTCTTCCAGTGCTGGGTTGAGCAATGGGTTTTATTAGAAGAGCTTGCTAATGTAACACCAGTGAGACATTGTAGTAATGGAGAATGGCTTCCAACTTCTAATAAGCTCCTTTATAAATGATGTTCTCTTAGCTGTTTATTCCCTTATCCACAAAGCTAATCTATGGAGGGTACAAATCCATGTACATTCTGAAATGGATAACAATTTCATATATTCTATTTAATCAATTGTTCATTAAAGCTTAACTATATTTGCAGAATACTAATGGATACTATCTATAAATGGTGACTTTTAAAATAAATAAAATGCAGTACATGCTTTAATATTAATATTTTTAAATGAATTGTGACTAAGCACTTACCGCAGGAAGTAAAACAGTAAAATGGAATTTTAACAGCATAAGAATTGAGGAAAGGCTAAGATCCAGAAAGATAACCATCTATCTAGTTACATGATAAAATAAGATTAGATAAGTTAATTAAACATAGCAATTAATTTCTATCGAATAGTCCAGAACCGACTCCATAATTACTCATTGCTCCAAAACCTTGCCTTTTGTCCTCCAAGCATGTTATATTTTCCAAAGCATGTCCCAAATTACACACACACACACTTAAGGAACATAAAATACAGACTATTCTCTGCTCATCACACTGCAGGCCTGTCTGTATAGTTTCTATTGAAATACCTGCAAAATGGCTGCTCCCAAAGAACGCTTCCCCCATGTGGTAGAGGTCACATGATTACAACAGATCAGGAAGGACATTTTTACAAGCCTCAATCCAACTATCCCTCTTTCAGAATAAGCGACATAAAACAATTTAATATGCATTATTTGCAACTATGAGTTAGACTAGCTGTACAAAATATACACACAACTGTTCCCATGAATTAGCAGTTCATTTTTCCCAACAGTTTCTGATTTGATTTGATTGATATATTGTCGAGTGTAAAAGTACAGTGAAAATCTTTGTTTATGAGCAGTACAGGCAGATCATATTAAGCAAGGACATACAGATCATAGGGTGAAAAAAAAACTGGACAGAGACATACAAGTTACATGGCTCAGGGCATGTGCTAGGCAAGATCAACATTAGCAAGATCAGCATTATTTGAAATTAGACACTCCATTCATCAGTCTAATAACAGCAGGGAAGAAGCTGTTCCTGAACCTGGTGGTGTGTATGTGTATTGCACTCATAGGGCTGAAACTATTTTTTTTTGGCTATGTGAAAATTGCCTTGATATGTTTGAAGGCTTTTGTGTTGTGAAGCCAAGTGGGCTTTCTTGGAGTACCTTACCAACCTCATCTCATTAACTACCAACCCTGCCCCAATGGCATACGTGATGTTGATTCCAACTTCACCTTACCACACTCTGTTCTCAGAATAAGTCACCATTCAGTGTATTTCTGCCCAAAGTCTGGCATTCCTTGAATCTGCAACATTTTTGAAAAGCCATTGTGCACCCAGACAAGCAGGCAGTCTGGAGTTGCCCATCACCAACAGTGTAATGGCACAGCAACCAAAAAGCTATGCTGCTCACAGTACATAGCTGATACTCCCTCGCATATATTTCACCCTTGTCATTGTTCGACCACCGCACTATAGTTTAGCTACATCCCAAGAAAATACTCTTTGTAAGACACTGCAACTCTGTCCCCAACACTGCTGTACCTCAACTTGTCATTGTTCAGTGGAACAACATCGCATGCAGCCAGACAATCAGATAATTTCAAACATGAACTTTTATTCACAGCCAGCAAAAAGTGAAACACAGCAAAACCAATAGAAACTGCAATTCACCTCAATAATAAAATGCAAATCCTGGCATTACAACCAATGACTATTTTATAGTTTATGATGATCTGTTGCTCTCACCTCTTACTTATTGGAAATGATTTGTCAATCAGGTTCTGTCTACCTTGTAGCACCTGATGCAACTGAATTCTATCAATGGTAAAAACAATTTCCTCCCTCTGTGGTCTCCTCGTCCTCCTCCTCCTCAGTCGATTTGTTCTGTTTCTCCCAGTTACTCAATAGCCCATGCAGTACCGTGTTGTTTGCTACAATTGTTCAGAGCATTGTGTGCCAGGATGATACAGCACACTCTGTGCATACAAGACTGGAGCCCCACATTCTCCCTATACTGGTCCAAACAGCTTCAGAAGATATATATTCTGCTCCACCATGGATCTGGTCGAAGCATGGGCAGCATCGTATCTGTGCTCAGTGTCAGTCTGGGTGTTGCACAACGGTACTATGAACCTCAGTAGCAATGGATGGTCCTTGAACCCAGTAACCAGACTTATAAGTGCCCTGGACCCTCAAACACATTGGGTACACAAGATCACCCCGGAATGTTGGTGTCATGACAGTTGCCAGGGCAGTGGGCAGCACTGTCAAGGAAGTAGCAACAATGACCAAAGATCACTTAAAGATTAATGGAATGGAACCCTTTCCTGTTGATGAATTCAATAGTATTGTGATATGGTCCACTAGTTGTCACATATAAACAGTCAATATCACCCCGCATCCATGGATCCAATTATGTTCCAAAACCTTACTGCCTGGGCTGCAGCACTGACGCTGTCATCAGGAAACAAAAATAAACTGGTGTGACCTTACACAAAACGGCATTAGTCACTGTTCCGAGGCATTTGGGCACTCCATTTGTCCCCCATCATCCTTCTAAATTCTATGGAGTATTGACCCAGAGTCCTCAACCATTCCTAATATGACAAGACTTTCATAGCTGGGCCTTTTTGTAAACCTCTTTTGGACCCCTCCAACACCAACACATCCTTCCTTAGATACGGTGCCCACAACTGCTCACAATATTCAAATGTGATGTGACCACAGTTTTATACAGCCTGAGCTGCACATCTCTGCTCTTGTGTTCTAGCCCTCTTGAAACACATGCAAACATTGTATTTGCCTTCCTAGCTGCCAACTGAACTTGCATGTTAACCTTAAGAGAATCTTAAACTAGGACTCCCAAGTGCCTTTGTGCTTTAGATTTTGATGCCTTTCCCCATTTAGAAAATAGTCTACATGTCTATTCTTTC
The DNA here is from genome assembly GCA_024137785.1 of Ginglymostoma cirratum. NCBI lineage: Eukaryota > Metazoa > Chordata > Chondrichthyes > Orectolobiformes > Ginglymostomatidae > Ginglymostoma > Ginglymostoma cirratum. The sequence goes on from JAHRHZ010000251.1 coordinate 2,937,785, forward strand.
TACCAAAGTGTATGACCTCACACTTTCCCACACTGTATTCCACCTGTTACTTCTTTGCCCACTCTCCGATTGCCTGTCCAATTCCTTTTGCAGTCTCCCTGCTTCCTTAACACTAACTGCCCTCTACTCATTTTGTATCATATGCAACCTTAGCAACAAAGCCCTCAGTTCCTTTGTGCTGATCATCAATGTGCAATGCAACTAGTCACCAGTTGCCATCCAAAAAAGACCCTTTTATCCTCACTGTCTGTCTACTGCCAGCCAACCAAACCTCTATCAATGCTAGTACATAGCCCCAACACAAAGAAATTTTATCTTATTTAGCAGTCTTCTATGCAGCACTGGTTAAACCCCTTTTTTTGTGAATCCAAATAGATCATGTCCATTGGCAGTCCTTTGTCTAACTCATTTGTAACTTTCTCAAAGAATTCTAACAGATTTATCAGGCATGGCATCCCCTGAATAAGCCATGCTGATTAAGCCCTTGTCTACCATGCACTGACAAGTATTCTACAATCTCATTCTTAATAATGAACTCTAAATCTTACCAACAGCTGAGGTCAGGCTAACCAGCCTATAGTTTCCTGTCTTCTGCCTCCATCCCTTTTTAAACAGTAGTATCACATTAGGCATTTTCCAGTCCTCTGGGACCCTCCTTGACTCCCGCAGTTCCTGAAAGATCACCACAAATGCCTCTACAATCCTCAGCTATCTCCTTCAAAACTCTGGAGAGTGGTCCATCTGGTTTGGGTGATTTATCCACCTTCAGACGTTTCAGCCCACAGCACCTTCTCCTTAGCCATGGCCACTACACTCACCTCTTGCCCCTGACTGTCTTGGAGTTCTGGTATATTGCTGGTGTCTTGCCGCTGTGAAAACTGATGGAAAGTACCTTGGCTTAGCCTGAAGGCTGATGCCTGGAGCTCAGTAAAGATGGAGGGGGACAAGGAAATTTATAACACCTGACTTTTGATGCAGGAGGGGCGAAAAATTTGAAGACAATTTGAAGAATTACAGCAGACAAAAAGGAAGTTTCAAGGACTTTTTCTATAAAACTTGCAAAGATCCAATGCAGACACAATGGGCTGAAGGTTTCCTTCTATACTCTAACAATACTGCGATTGAGAGCTTTCTGATACGGGAGACTGCGATGGCATTTCGGTGGAGGGGAAAGAAGAAGGAGAATGAAATCTTGCCTCCCCGATGACGTTGACCATTAACAGCACCTTCCTGCTCTGAGTGCTGTCCTACAGAAGTAGAGCCGACTGATTGACACCACATCGTGGTATCAGTTTGTCATTTTAATCTATATTTGTCAAAAAGATACAGGAAATACAGATTTCTTCTGGAACAAATGCTGCTAGGATTCTGAACCTCAATCAATGCGGTTTTAGTGCCTCGCTGAGGAGAGAGCTCAGGCTTCTTGTCTGACCATACTCAGGGAGGTGCTGGATGGTGGAGGAGCAGGCAGGAGTTTGTTAGGTTTACATTGCTTCATGTCCAGCTGGTAGCCAAAGCCATTCAGAGCCTCAAAACAGTGGTGCTTAGCCCCATCAATACTAATGGTGCTGAGGTGGCTCAAGCGTGTGGTGGAATTCTGCCTGAATTCTTTGTATAAAATTTCACATTTGTCCTGGACCTCATGTTCAACAACTTTTGCTGTGTCGAAGCAATTCCTTTGATGTTCTTCCATTCAGCATAGAATAGTTTATTGTATTGGTTGCTGCTTCACGACTTTCTCTTCCCTGCTTTTGTCCAGCATCTGATCTAAACCTAGGGGGCATGCATTTAAGGTGAGAGGATAAAGTTCAAAGGAGATGTGAGGGGCAAGTTTTTTGATACAGAGAGTGATAGGAGACTATAATGCTCTACCGGGGTGGTGATGGAGGCAGATACAATAGTGACATTTAAGGGACTTTTAGGCAAGCGCATGAATATACAAGGAATGGAGGGATATAGATCAACAACAGGCAGAAAAGGTTAGTTTAATTTGGCATCATGTTTGGAACAACATCATGAGTCAAAGGGCCTGTTCTTGTGCTGTGCAATTCCATGTTTTATATTCTATGTACAATCTGCTGTTCCATTCCACCATCTGGCAGTGGTCATGTTCACCAGTTGAGGGTTATTTTTGTAGGAATTCTCCTATGTAACATTGGGATTCTAAGGTGGAAGGTGTTGCACACAGCAGTCCCATGAAATTTTCATTTCAGTGGGTTCATGGACTCCCTAGCCATGGCAACTTTTGCATGTCGGCCATATAGATTAACTGGTGCAGGCAGCGGGTCATGGAGATGAGCAATACATCCGGCAGACTATCTCTCTTCTACAAGTAAACCTTAGGCCTTCTACAACTTATAGGGACAGCAGGGGCTGGTGTTGCAGTATCTCGCTCCATAATGATATCTTAATTTAAACAGATACATTTCCTTTGTGATTTGGACTTTGTCACAGGGCCACTTTGGAGCTTGTCAAGAAAAAGGAATGTTTATTTTCAATAGATTTTTCCTCATTTTTCAAGGACCGCAACTTCCCCTCCACAGTGGTCGAAAACGCCCTTGACCATGTCTCTCGCATTTCCCGCAACTCATCCCTCACACCCCCTCTCCGTAATAACAACCAAAACAGAATGCCCCTTGTCCTCGTGTACCACCCCACCAACCTCCGGATCCAACGCATCATCCTCCGGCACTTCCGCCATCTGCAATCTGACCCCACTACAAAAGACATTTTTCCTTCCCCACCCTTATCCGCCTTCCAGAGGGACCACTCTCTCCCTGACTCCCTTGTCCATTCCACACTCCCAACCAGCCCCACCACCCCTGGCACTTTTCCCTGCAACCGCAGGAAGTGCTACACCTGCCCCGACACCTCCCCCCTCACCCCCATCTTAGGCCCCAAGAAGACCTTCCACATCAAACAGATGTTCACCTGCACATCTGTTAATGTGCTACCACGTTGTGGAATACCTACGCGCGGTTCGCAACAAACGACTGCACCTCCCAGTCACGAACCACTTCAACTCCCCCTCCCACTCCTTGGACGACATGTCCATCCTGGGCCTCCTCCGGTGCCACAACGATGCCACCCGAAGGTTGCAGGAACAGCACCTCATATTTCGCTCAGGAACCCTGCAGCCCAATGGTATCAATGTGGACTTCTCAAGCTTCAAAATCTCCCCACCCCCAACCGCATCCCAAAACGAGCCCAGCTGGTCCCCGCCTCCCTAACCTGTCCATCCTTTCTCCCCCTATCCACTCCTCCCACCTTACCCCCCACCTCCACCTCCTACCTACCAGCCTCATCCCCACATCCTTGACCTGTCTGTCTTCCCTGGACTGACCAATCCCCACCCTAATTCCCCACCTACACGCACCTTTACTGGCTCCATCCCTGCCTCCTTGACCTGTCCGTCTCATCTCCACCTATCTTCACCTTTATCCATCTTCCATCCGCCTCCCCCCTCTCTCTATTTATTTCAGAACCTCCCTCCCCTCCCCCACTTCTGAAGGAGAGTCCAGACCTGAAACGTCAGCTTTCCTGCTCCTCTGATGCTGCTTGGCCTGCTGTATTCATCCAGCTCTACACCTTGTTATCTCAGATTCTCCAGCATCTGCAGTTCCTACTATCTCTGTTTATTTTCAACATCATTTAAAAATAATAGAAAGGTGAATTTGTGGCAGGACTCTAATTCAACCACATGCTGTCTGGGGTCAGTTCTGCAATTTATGACAGCAAGTACAGTTTTAAGCTGTGGCCTTCCACATCTCTACATAAGACATTCAAGATTTTAATTCTGGCCTTCAGAACTGCTCACATCTCCAACACAAATTCTGGAACTCGAACCGAGTTGAGAATGTTTTTGGAATGAAAACCGTGTCTCTTTCTCCTCTACATTCTGTTTGATTCAGCTGATTTGTCAGCGGTCTTGAGATGCTTCACCGTCCATCCCACCTACAAACATTCTCTGAGCCAGAAACAGGAGAAGGACTTAGAAATCTTTAACCCATTCACCATCTTTTAGCCTCCACAGACTCTTCCCAACTCTGCAAGCATCCAACTTTTTATATCTTAATTTTTTTGTGCTGCAGGTTGTGCCTAACATGAGTTGTAATACACAAATTATTTTTCTTCAATAAATACTTTAAACACTATTTAAGAAGGAGAAAAAGCCTTCAATTCATTTGCTTGATCTGATTAGAACCTAAGGAATATGTACGATTTTTTGAAAAATGATGCCATCCAGTTCACTAGGTCACGTCTTAAATTCAGCATTGTGAAGCAATATGAAGGTGTATCACATCTTTTCTGCTAAAGCAAAGTCAAGGTAAAAATAATTCAGTTCAGCTAAGACGGTTTATTGTTTGAAGCAATTTTTCAGAAAATAATTGCTGTTCTTCAAAGTTATTTTCATTTTTAATAAAAAATTTAAAGCTAATTTTTAAATCCTATTTCACATGTATATCTTCAGCTTACCATAATGTTTAAACTAAAATTCAAATCATGAAATTCCTGCATTATTCCCCCCATTATAGAGTAACTGGGTTTTTACTAGGTAGAGATGTCAGGCACCACAGACAAAGGCAGGTAAATCTAGCTGGGTTGCAGATCAGCCAAGATTTAACTGAATGATAGAACAGATTTTAGGAGCAGAATGACTTATTTCTGCTTCCAGACTCCTTTACAACATGTATGACAAAAAATGAAGCCAATTTATATGTACATGTGCATAAATAGGAAAATAATATCAGCTAAATTAATAGGGGCATTAAATGACAACATTTTCCTTCAGAGACCTGTCCATATGCATTAATTGATCAGGATGCTCTCTGATCTACAGAATTACTTTCTACTCAGGTTAAAATGGGGTTTCAGGCAATCACATTACAAGTACCTCAGACTGAGTACCAACACGGAAATTATTTTAAGCATTGATTTCCTGCACCATTAAAATGTCACCTTGTAAGAAAGGTTTAAAATTATATTTCCTAAACAATGAAAAATGTGCACTGTTAAGTAATAAGAAAATTGTAAATTGCACTGATGTCAATTTGCATTCATATGGTTTTTTCCAACATTGTAGATCAACAGAAAGAAAGAAAGAAACAACATAGGGAGACAGCTCACAAGTCCTAAAGTAATAAACACAAATAAGAGAGGACGAAGTTTCAACCACAGCTTCATTCAACATTTCCAATTAACTCTGGACCCTAGTGTGGAGCTGGAGAAATACAACAGGCCAGGCTGCCTGACCTGCTGTGTTCCTCCAGCTCCACACTGTGTTATCTCTGACTCCAACATCTGTAGTTCTTACTATCTCTGGACCCTCATTATTTCTCAAGACTGAGGGCCTCTCAGTTGAGATGGAGGTGGTAAAAGTGACCGAGAAACCTAAGATCCATTCCTGGACACAGTTCTTTTCATGTTCAAGTGGCATGAATGGAGCCATGGGATTTGTGCATACACTATAAATGGAGATAACTGGCTCAGTGAATTATCATCTGCCTTCATTCTGTGTGATTTTGTGGAGCATGTAAACTGAAGTGTGAAGATTTAATTAGGTAAGAGCAGTTCTGAGCTTTACGGATGCATTTGGATTGCCACAGTACTCCAGTAGAAGAGATAAATTGCTCTTTTCAATCTTGACCCTAACACTTACAGGGATATGGGGCACCCCTCAAGAGACACCAGGTACCCATTAGCAAGAAGTCAGGTGCTATTTTGGATTGTTCAATATAGACATGATTATGCATAAAATTGCATGAACTCACCTGGAATGCCAGACCTGCCAAGACTACAAAGGGTACTGACAAGATTGTTGAGGCGTTTAAACCGTCAGCTCTTTTAATTAATAAAAAGTCCAGGGTGTTGAAAAAGGATTGCTTTCTACTGTGCTCCATCTATTGACATGAGCCTGAAGATTTACATAACTGAATTAGTATTTCTTAACTGATTTCTCAATTGTTCATTATCACAATGGGTTGCCTTCATAGCTTCATTGTTAGCTACAATGCTTTGGACACTGAATTCTAAAGCTTGTTGTATTCAAATAAAATATTTATTAGGCTTTCCTGAGATGAAGGCATTTAACTGTCATAGATGTATTTTTATGAATGAGTTTTTTTTCAATATAGGGAAGTCTGTACTACACTTACTCCATTCAGTAGAACTTGCAAACCTGCTCAGGTCAGGTACTTTCCATTGTTTGGGAAGAGGAAAGATTGAATGAGGATAAGACTGAGTCTGAGTCACATCCGATAGATATGTTAGTCTTTTTGGCTCCAGACAAGCTTGCTTCCACCTCAACTCACCTCACACATGATATATTTTCTTCGTCCTTTCTCACTCTTGTACCTGGTCAGATTCCATTAAAACCTCATTTTAAGTACTCCCTGGCTAAAAACACTCTCCTGAATTCCTTTCTTATTCATGAATATCATGGAAAAATGATCAAGCCATTTAGACCATTGATCTCTTCTGCCATTCTGTGAGATCATTGCTAATCTTTGACCTAACTTCATATAAATCACAATTACTTCTTACCACTTAATAATATATTTTGTTAACAGAAGTGTATCAATATCATTTTAAAATTAACAATTAATCAAGTGCCAGTTGTCTTTGCAAAACAGAGGTCAAAACTTTGACCACCCTGTGTGTAAAAGTGTTAGTTTCATACTAAAAGATCTAGTTCCAGTTTTTAGACTAAGTCCCCTATTCTAAACGCCACCATTTGACAAATAGCAGAAATATTTTCTCCCTTTCTACACAAGCTGCTCCCCCTTAAAGCTTAAAAACGCAAACTAAATAATTCCCATAATGCTGAGATTTCAGGATTTTGTGTAAACATTCCTCATAATGTAATACTGGAGTCCAGATATCATTCTTTTATTCTCCAAGTCCAGCCTATCCTTTCTAAAGCATGGTGCCTGAAACAGCTCACAGTCTAAGCAAATGTTATATACATGTTGCATTCTAAATTTTTGTATTCTGATCATCTGGATACTAAGAGAAGCATTTCATTTAACCTCTTGATTGCTTTCTGTACCTGCTTGATGACATTTTAAAGATTAATATAAATAGATCAAAAATTCAATATGACCTTCCATCACATCTATCATTTCACCATTTAGAAGGTGCCCTGGTCTATCTATTTTAATGTGAAACTAGATGGCCCTACATTTGCCTATATTGAAAGCTATTTCTCAGTTTTTTCCACTCACATAATCTAGTGAGATATTTTCATAATTTTATGCTTCCAAATACATTACTTATAACACATTATCTCTATTATTGGCAGATTTGGACGTGCGGCTTTTGCCCCTATTATCCAGATTGTGAAAAAATATAGGCCGATACAGGTCCTTTCAGAGCACCATGAGTCACATCTGGCCATCAGAATCTGCTGACTTCTGTCATTAAGCCTACCGAGGGCAATAATTTGGCTTCAAATTCTATCCACTTTAACTTTAGCTGCCAGTCTTTTTTGAAGAACATTATCAAATGGTTTAACAAGCTCCTCTGCATGAAATCCTTAGACATTCCCTTGTACAATACTTGAGTCAGCTCTTCAAGAAGATTTAACCAAGTTTTTCAAACATGACCAACACAGTATAAGACCATAAGACCATAAGACATAGGAGTGGAAGTAAGGCCATTTGGCCCATCGAGTCCACTCCGCCATTTAATCATGGCTGATGGGCATTTCAACTCCACCCACCTGCACTCTCCCCGTAGCCCTTGATTCCTTGCGAGATCAAGAATTTATCAATCTCTGCCTTGAAGACATTCAACGTCCCGGCCTCCACTGCGCTCCGTGGCAATGAATTCCACAGGCCCACCACTCTCTGGCTGAAGAAATGTCTCCTCATTTCCGTTCTAAATTGACCTCTTCTAATTCTAAGGCCGTGCCCACGGGTCCTAGAATCCCCACCTAACAGAAACAACTTCCCAGCGTCCACCCTTTCTAAGCCATGCATTATCTTGTAAGTTTCTATTAGATCTCCCCTCAACCTTCTAAACTCTAATGAATACAATCCCAGGATCCTCAGCCGTTCATCATATGTTAGGCCGACCATTCCAGGGATCATCCGTGTGAATCTCCACTGGACATGCTCCAGTGCCAGTATGTCCTTCCTGAGGTGTGGGGCCCAAAATTGGACACAGTATTCTAAATGGGGCCTAACTAGAGCTTTATAAAGTCTCAGAAGCACATCGCTGCTTTTATATTCCAACCCTCTTGAGATAAATGACAACATTCCATTCGCTTTCTTAATCACAGACTCAACCTGCAAGTTAACCTTTAGAGAATCCTGGACTAGCACTCCCAGATCCCTTTGTACTTCGGCTTTATGAATTTTCTCACCGTTGAAAATAGTCCATGCCTGTATTCTTTTTTCCAAGGTGCAAGACCTCACATTTGCTCACGTTGAATTTCATCAGCCATTTCCTGGACCACTCTCCTAAACTGTCTAAATCTGTATAGATCTATTGTGGCTCTCTCTGTTCAGTTGAAAAAGTTCAATGCATTTAATCCCGCTGTCCTCATGCATTGAATATAGTAAATCCATGAAAATGGATGTTAGGTTAACAGGTCAATGAATCTTTGTTTATCCTCAACTTATTAGTGGAGCCACATGCACAATTTTCTAATATAAATAAATTATTTCCAAATAAAGAGAACTTTGAAAATGTGCTAACTATAATAATCTTCAAATGTGCTTGAGCACATCCTTTAACAAGCAGAATAGAGATCATCTAGTCCTAGGGTTTTGTCACTCTTATGTCATGATCATTACTTCCATTTAGCTCACTTTAATTTTTAGTGACTCTGTACCCCATTTCAGTGATAGTTTTCTTGGGATGTCCAGCATTTGATTGTCTATCTCTACCATAAATACTGATGTAAAGCATTTGTTCAACTTGTCTACCATTCTTCATTCTCACTGACAATGAGTGGAAACTTATAAGGATATGAACATGGGCTATGGTGAGAAACATACGGAAATAATATGAGAATTTGGGTGAGGCCTTTCTTGACATTGGAAACAATTCATTGCATTTTCAAAAAAGATTTCTGGGTGTCAGGACCAGATTTTCACTAATGAGCAGCAGGATGCCTATTAAGAGGAATGTTTGTTTGCGAACGACCTCATTAACAATGAATCTTGCCTCAGTAATATACAGCTTCCTAACCTACCATCTTCAGTGAGGAAACTAGGCAATGATGATTCTCAACTTGAAAGTCAAAGTGGATTCCTGGCAATTTCCATTTCTGTTTCCTCTTCTGAGCCACTCCCTTGGACACCCATGTTTCAGGGCATGCTGCAGGGCACTGGCAACATGGGATCACACATCCATGGACAACTGCATCGACACCTGCCAGCCCCTCAGAAGCCTCATGGCACCTGTCCAATCCAACTGCAGGATGTTTCTGCACTTAAAACTGCAGTTCATAGTTCACTGGCATTTATCATTACAATGCTGCTGCCAGGACACTTTGCACCCAGGAGCAGGCAATTGCTTGCTTAAAGCTCTCATTCACTTAGGACCTTTTCACATGCTCACAGTGTCCCTGCTTTGCTTTGCTTCGTGGTGCAGTTATAGAGCAAGGAAGCTTTTTGTGCAATCAGTAGTCCTCAGTCAAGGGGGGCGCGGAATGGGACATTACTGTATAGAGCATTCCAAAGTTGATTCCCATACTTGAATCATGTGCCTGCAGTTTAAGCAGCTACCACCCTGCTTGTGCTGCAAGCAAACAGCCATGTCTCATAGCCAGAGGAAGTAGTCCTCAGTCAAGACTATGGAAACACCTGTCAGGGATCCCAGATCAGTAACTCATGGGCAGCCTCCCGGATCATTCCAAGGCTTGGCCATGGTCAGGCCTCTGGTCAGGGCAAGCATAGTCACAGGGCGCAAGCATCTGAAGTCCAAAGAGTGGGACATAGACAGCCCTGTGCCTCCTTACGGTTTAGTGCTGACACAGTCAGGAGATATACAGTTATCAATCAGGGCATGACCACTTTTCATCCAAGGTGTCTAGTTAGGTCACTCAAGAGGTGGGCCACGTTCAGCATGTTGTGGCTGTCCAGAGAAAGAGAAAAGTGGGGATGGGGAATAAAGGGATACATTGTTGCAGAAAGGGGTGTGGGAGCACATATTTGTGGACACTGAAGACTGCAGACTTTGAAGGAGAGGGATGAAATAATTCCACAGAGGCTGGTATCCTGTCATTAAGTCACCCTTTATTTACACATGAACAATCCCTGACTTTAGTACTTCCTCAATTAGAGTCAAGCATCAGAATATCAGTACCTCTAATACTCACGGTTTTTTATATGTCAGTTAGGGCTCCCTGAATTAACCACTTTAACAGCCCCAAACAGGAAGCTCATATTCTGTAATGTATACCCTCGTTACAATCACTACAGTGGATATTGTATTTGCAATGTTAGTACTACGTCTGGAGCAAATGGGACTTGAACCCAAACCCCCGGCCCAGAAATGTGTCACTGTGTCACACAAGCCCTTTCAGAGACCCATCCGTTTTTCTTTTATCCAACAGTACTATCACAGAACTGAATGGCTTTTCCCATCACCAAATCACTCATGGTATTTTTCATCTATCAACCATTACCAGTAAATTATTCACATTTTCCACTTGATTAATTTACATGCAAAGCCCATTCAGGGCAATGCACAGAGATTCTTCAGAGATTTTACTAATCAACCTGTTCGGAAGTGTTATTATACGCCTCTGGAGCAGGGGCATATGAACTCGGATCTCCTAGCCTAGAGGTAAGGACATTACCACAGCACTACAAGAGGCCCCCACACTCACCTTTCTTTTTTTTAAATATTAACCACCATCAGGAAGTAAACCCATGTAGCCAATTAGATATATTCACACAAAGCCCATTAGCGGCAATGCAAACCATCAAAGTGAAGGGGACTTAGGGAGTAAGGGAAGGGGCTTAATCAAAATGAAGTTGGAGAGGGAAATAAAAGACAGTAGCACCTGCAGTGCCTACCTCTCTCTGAAGGCATTGAGAGTATTGATGGACACCGTGTTGCCCCTCTGCAAGGACACCAAGAAACGTGCAAACAGGTTTTATTGGAACTCTGAGCATGCTTTAACAAATGTCAGACTTCATTTGGAGTGAAATGACACCCATGCCACCAATGTGCCCTCCAGTGGTTTTCTTTTTTCTCTTTCTGTCACCACATTTAAGTGCAGCTCCAGGTTCATTAGCTGAGGTGAAGGGATTATGCCCTGATCAGGAGCCTGGAAGTTGTGTCCTCCTTAGATTGAGCTCCCATAGGTGTGAAGGTTGCAGGCAGTTTAGAGGTAAGGGTAGGGTAAGTTTAGGGTAAGAGGTAAGGGTAAGAGGTAGTGCATAGTTCTTCCCCTGGCTGGGTGTGTAATGACACCGCCTTGTCTCTTTGTGAAGAAAGGGCACCTGCAGAGTACCGATGACTAGGATAATGAAAGGCAGATCTATTTTATTTCTGTCTCCAGCTCCAGTTTGATTCATATATCCAGCAGCCCCTGTGACTGCTGGATGTGGTATTCCATGGCAGCCGTCATCCGGTCCATGGAGGCAGCCAGATGCTCCCATGCTTGTGACAGCAGCACCATAGTGTAGCTGTTGTCATGGAAATGAGACTCATTACCTCCCTATTACCTATCCACTGCTGCTGCTGCTCCTCCCTGTGACTATGGACAAAGTCTTGATTGCTGACACCACAGGGCTTTCATCTGCCTAGGACTTTGCAGGTGCCCAGTCTCTGCAGTCCTCTGACTGCCAGCATTTATTCCTTCCCCGGGCACAGAAATACGGCAGTGACATGCTCACTGGTTTGTACTCCCAGCTCTAATCTAGATAAAATACCCACAAATGTGAGAAACCTAATGTTGGGCACCTCACCACCATTATTTGTTTTCTGCTCTATTGTAGGCTGTCTTCTCCTGGAATCTGAGAAAGGGAGGGATTGAGTGAGATGAAAGTGGGTGACTCAGTTGTTAGTGCTGCTGCAAGTGGGGGAAAAGGTGAGTAGGCAGAGCTGAGGGTATGGAGGATTCACAGTGTGTGAAGTTCAATTGGAGATCACGAGTAAAGGAAAATATTGTATGCATTAGTGAGGATGGTAGAGCATTGGCTGTGGTGAGAGTTAGGGACAGCAGCAAGATAGAGGAGTTGTGAGATAGCACAGAAAAAGTGGTGACACTTCCCCTGGTGGAGCAGAGAAGGTTATTGACCTTCTTACAGCATTGCTGGAGATTCCTTCAGACAATTGAGACTTTACTGACCTGGGTGGAAATTTCAGACCAGATTGGCAGGATTTGATGGCATGACCATCTCTACAGATTCTGGCGAAGAGGACAACTCTTCTCTCTACCAGCCCAACCACCAGGACATCCAGTTTCTGATGGTAAAGCAGAGTGCTAATTTTCCCTTGACTGTCATCTCCAGAAAAAATATCACGAATTGCACAGAGCAATGTGCTCACCTGGATGTACTTTGGCCTTTTAAAGCTGCCACAGACACCAGGAAAGTTGATCCATTCTAAGGCTTCCAATGAGTGACAGGTTTCTCTGAGTATGGCGAGATAGCATCAGGTGAGAGGGCAAAGATAAGTTCATGATAAGTGGTTAATGAGGCGGGTTTGGGACAATACATTTCGGAATTTCTCAGAAATAAGGAGGATTTGGACAAACTTGGATTGCTCTTGCTAGCACGTCAGAAACTGAGGGGTGACATGATAGAAATATGTAAAATTATGAGAGGCATGGTTAATTTGGATAGTCAGAATCCTTTTCCCAGATTAAAAGTGTCAAATACTACAGGACACAGGTTTATGGTGAGAGGGAGAAAGTTTGAAGGAGATGTGTAAGCCAACTTTTATAAGAAGAGTGTGGCAGGTGTCTGAAACAAGCTGTCATGGTGGTAGAAGCCAAATGAAAGCGACATTTAAGAGGCTTTCAGACTGACTCATGAACAGGCAGGGAATAGAGGGATACAGACCACGTGCAGGTAGATGTAATTAGTTTAGATTGACATCACAGTCAGCACAGACCCTGTTTCTGTGATATTCTGTTCTGTGATCTATATTCTAAATCGCGCTAGAAACCCGATGTGAAACTTGACAAAATTGACAGCCAAAATATTGTAAGATTCAACCCAATAAGACTTTTACAATATCAGTTTCCAAAGTAGGGTCATCGGACCTGAAACGTTAACTCTGATTTTTTTCTTCATAGATGCTGCCAGACCTGCTGAGATTTTCCAGCAACTTTGTTTTTGTTCCTGACATACAGCACCCACAGTTCGTTCGGTTTTTCTCCATTTTCAAAGGTCAACATTGCTCCTGATGTAAAAGATTGTGTTGATTTTGATCACCTTTACAAGTTTATTTTCATACTCCTTTTCGTCATTCTTACTACCTCTTTTGGTTACCTTTTGCTCTTTGTATCACTACCACTTGGCAGGATCTGTGCTTTCTTAAAACATTTTTCCATCGCCTTTTTCTTTCAGTTCTGTGTTGTCTCTTCACTGTTTTTTGGCATGATGAGCTCTTACACATTAATCATATAAACCAGTTCTGTCATATAATAAATTATTTTCAAACATTTCCCATTGATTCTCTGTTATTTTACCTGTCAATAGATTTTCACAGTTTTCTGTGGGCAGTCTTTGTCTCATGCTGTTGAAGTCAGTGCAATCTAAATCATAGCAGTAGTTTAACTTTTCTCCATTTCGAACATTATATTAAATTTTCTCTGTTAGATGTGGTTTCACACAATATTATGCTGTTTGCTAAATTTTCTTCATTACTCATTGCTAAATCCAACATGGCCTGCCCTTTAATTAAACAAAGAACTGTGTATTCTGGAGATCTTTAACAAAAACAAAAATTGCTGGAGCAACTCAATAGGTCTGGCACTGGGTTAAGAGAGATAAAAGGTACTGCAGATGCTGGAGAATCCGAGATAACAAGGTGTGGGGCTGGATAAACACAGCAAGCCAAGCAGCATCATAGGAGCAGGAAAGCTTGACGTTTCGGGCCTAGACCCTTCATCAGAAATCCTGATGAAGG
>JAHRHZ010000251.1:2958486-2977780 GCA_024137785.1 Ginglymostoma cirratum
CTAGGAAAAGAAATAAAAACAGAAGTTGCTGGAAAAGCTCAGCAGGTCTGGTAGCATCTGTGAAGTGGAATAAAAGTAATGTTTTGGGTCATAGAAACTTAGCAGATAGGAGCAGGAGGAGATTATTTGGCCCTTCGAGTCTGCTCCACAATGCTTCATGATCCTGGATGATCGTCCAACTCAATAGCCTAATCCTACTTTCTCCCCATAACCTTTGATCCTATTTGCCCCAAGTGCTATTTCTAGTCGTCTCTTGAATACATTCAATGTTTTGGCATCAGTTACTTCTTGTGGTAATGAATTGCACAGGCTCAGCACTCTTTGGGTGAAGAAATGTCTCTTCATCTGTGTCCTAAATAGTCTACTCCAAATTCTTATATTGTGAGCCCTGATTCTGGATTCTCCCACCATTGGGAACATTCTCCCTGCATCCACACAGTCCAGTCTTGTTAGAGTTTTATAAGTCTCTATGAGAATCCCCCCTCATTCGCTTGAACTCCAGTGAAAACAATCCCAATCCAGTCAATCTCTCCTCATATGTTTGACCTGCCATCCCTGGAATCAGCCTGGTAAACCTCCGCTGAACTCCCTTGAGGGCGAGAGCACCCTTCTCAGAAAAGGAGACCAAAACTGGAAACAATACTCCAGGTGTGGTCTCATCAAGGTTCTGTATAACTGCAACAACACATCTCTGCTCCTGTGCTCAAAACCTCTTGCAATGAAGGCTAACATACCATTTGCTTCTTTACTACCTGCTGCACCTGCATGCTTACCTGCAGCAACTGGTGCACAAGGATGCCCAGATCCCGTTGCACACTCCGCTCTCCCAATTTACAGCCATTCAGGTAGTAATCTACTCTCTTGATTTTGCTTCCGAAGTGAATAACCTCACATTTATCCAAATGATACTGTATCTGCCATTGATCTGCCCACTCACTCAACCTGTCAAGATCATGCTGAAGGATCTTTGCATCCTCGTCACAATACACCCTCCCACCCAAACTTGGTACCATCTGAAAACTTGGAGATGTTACATTTTGTTCTCTCATCCAAATCATTAATATATATTGTCAATAGTTGGGGTCCCAGCTCCGATCCCTGAGGCACCCTACTAGTTACTGTCTGCCAATTTGAAAATGACCCATTAATTCCTATTCTTTGTTTCCTCTCTGCCAACCAGTTTCCTATCCATCTCAATACACCCCTCCCAATCCCATGCGTTTTAATCTTGCACATTAACCTCTTATGTGAGACTTTGTCAAATGCTCTCTGAAAATCTAAATATACTAAATCGACTGGCTCCCCATTGTTAACTCTACTAGTTACATCTTCATAGAATTCCAACAGATTTGTCAAGCATGATTTCCCCTTTATAAATCCATGCTGATTCTGTCTGATCCTGTGACTGCTTTCTAAATGCTCTGTATAAAATCCTTGAAAATAGATTTGAGAATTTTCCCCACTACTGATGTTAGGCTCATTGGTCTATAATTCCCTGTTTTCTCTCTACCTCCATTTTTGAATAATGGAGTGACATTATCCACCCTCCAATCTGCAGGGACTGTTTCAGAGTCTTTAGAATCCTGGAAGATGACCACCAATGCACCCACTGTCTCTAGAGCTACTTCCTTAAGTACTCTGGGATGTAGATTATCAGGCCCTGGGAATTTTTCGGCCTTCAATCCGAACAATTTTCCCAGCATCATTTCTCTACTAATTTTGATCTCCCTCAGCTCTTCCCCCTCATTAAATCTTGCATCCTCCAACAATTCTGGGTCTGGTGACCTTTCCTCAGAACTGAACTAGAAAAAGGAATGGTTGACAAATTAAAAAGCACAATGTCATTTCTCTGATGCTCTGAATATTTGAGTGCACCCTTTCTATCCTTAAGCAATTCATTTGGTTTCCATGCACACAGAAAGCAAATGATGTCCTACATTCTAAAATTGCTGCCAACCATCACTCAGATCTTACCAACTTTGATACTTACACAAAAATGCATATATAGAGAGAAAGGATGAACACAGCAGGCCAAGCAGCATCAGAGGA
Organism: Ginglymostoma cirratum; assembly: GCA_024137785.1. Taxonomy (NCBI): domain Eukaryota; kingdom Metazoa; phylum Chordata; class Chondrichthyes; order Orectolobiformes; family Ginglymostomatidae; genus Ginglymostoma; species Ginglymostoma cirratum. The sequence continues at coordinate 2,960,536 of JAHRHZ010000251.1, forward strand.
GCAGGAAGGCTGATGTTTCTGAAGAAGGGTCTAGGCCCGAAACATCAGCTTTCCTGCTCCTCTGATGCTGCTTGGCCTGCTGTGTTCATCCAGCTCTACACCTTGTTATCTCAGATTCTCCAGCATCTGCAGTTCCTACTATCTCTATAGAGAGAAATGGCATTTGTACATAGAATGTTACATTGATACACACTGATTACCAACTCAGTGCAAAATGCCAGACAAAAATCATTAAATCTCCACAGTGTGGAAACAGGCCATTTGGCCCATCAAGTCCACACCAATCCTCTAAAGAGTATCCCACCCACCCCTATATTTCACTATGGCTAATCCACTTAGCCTTCACATCACTGGATACTACGGCATAACCAATTGACCCAACCTGCATTTCCTAGACTATGGTAGGAAACCCACACAGACACAGGCGAATACGTAAACCCCACACAGGCAGTCACCCAAGGGTGAAATTGAACCAAGGTCCCTGGTGCTGTAAAGCAGCAGTGTTAACCATTGAGTCACTGTACCACCGCAGGTAGAGCAGGTTAAAAAACTGTCAAGCCAAAAAAGCCAAGTTTCGAGATAGGAGCATTTGGCAACAGATATTACCTATTAAAGCCAAAACTATTCCGCTAGAACATAAGCTTTTGTTTAAAAAATTCAAGCAAATTACATTATTAGAGGGAAGGTCTATAAACATAAACTGCAACTTGAAATATATGACCAAAAGATAGAGAAGCAGAATTAGGCCATTCAGCCCATCAAGACTGCTCTGCCATTTGATCACTGCTGATATGTTTCTCAACCCCATTCTTCTGCTTTCTCCCCATAACCTTTGATACCCTTACTAATCAAGAACATATTGATATCCATCTTAAATACAATGGACCCGAAAATCTTACCAATGACTAAGGTCAGGTTAACTGTCATATAGTTTCTTGTCTTCTGCCTACCTCTGTTCTTAAACAGGGGTGTTTCATAGATCATAGATGATCATAGAATCCCTACAGTGTGGGAACAGGCCCTTCAGCCCAACAAGTCCACACTGACCCCCAGACCATCGCACCCTGACCCATCCCCAAAATCTACACATCATTGAACACTATAGGCAATTTAGCATGGCCAATTCACCTAGCCTGCACATCTTTGGACTGTGGGAGGAAACCGGAGCACCTAGAGGAAACCCACGCATACCCTGGGAGAATGTGCAAACTCCACATAGACAGTTACCCAAAGGTGGAATCAAACGCGGGTCCCTGGCGCTGTGAGGCTGCAGTGCTAACCACTGAGCCACCATGCCACCCCATTACATTAACCATTTCCCAGTCCTTTGACTCAAGAGATACCTGAAAGATCATCACCAATGCCTCTACAATCTCCTCAGCTATCTCCTTCAGAAATCTGGAGTGTTACCCATCTTGTCTGGTTGATTTATCCACTTTCAGACCTTTCAACTTCCCTGGCATCTTTTCCTCAGTGATGGCCACTACAGTCACATTTGTCCCCTAGCTGTCTTGAGGTTTTTATATGCTGCTGGTGTCTCCCACTGTGAAACTGATGTCAATACCTATTTAGTTCCTCTGCTATTACTACTTGTCCAATCTCATTTTCCAATGGCTCAATGTCCATTTTTGACTCTCTGTTACCTTTTATACATCTGAAAAATCTCTTGCAATTTTCTTTAATATCACTAATTAGCCAACAGTCAAACTTTGTCCTCTCTATCCTTATTGCTCTTTCCTTCACACACAAATCCTTCTGTACATTATTTTCTCCAGTCTTTCATTAGCCTGTTGGGTTCTTTCTTTTTCAAACTAATTAAGGTCTCTTTTCTTATCTCAACCAGTCAGACCAATTAATATAGACTTCACCCAATGGCTAGATCTATGGATTGCTGACACATCCACTAAAATTACAAAATTGAAGGATGACTGTAAAAAAGAGACAGTACTAGATTCTTTTTCATGATTGTGAATATGAAGACCACTAAATTATAGAAACAAATGATATTCTTCATTTGAAAAATGATTAACTTTAATGTTATTGCCTCCAGTATGCAACACATTAGGCAGGCTTTGACAATATGAATCTTGTATATTAGCAAACAGGCTCAAGCAATTATGTAACGCAATGAAAATGAAGAGACCCTATGGGGTTAATTCAATTTATTAATCTCTGATTGTGAATCTAATGTGTTACAAATTCAGCCATGACTCCATTACTTCCAAGAAAATAGCTAAAATAGAAGGTTTGACTGTCTGCGAAAAATGCAAAATATCAAATAGTAGAGAAAAGGTAAGAGAGAAAAATAATAAAATGCAAAATGAGGATCAGAGAATGGGAGGAAGGTGTAAAGAGGAAAAAGAATCCAAGAAATATAACAACAGTCAAGACTAGATGTTAACAAGATAACAAAATAAATGCTCTTTTTCTGAATATGCATAATGCTCATACCAAAGTAAACAACTTGATAGTACACTTTGCAGTAAATAAATACAATCTGATAATCATTACAGAGGCATGGCTTCAGAATGATATGGATTGGATCCTGATTATTGAGGAGTATATGTCATCAAGAAATGTAGGAAGATTACGACTCCTTGACCTTTAGTATAATCATGGAGAGGAATAGGAGCAGAAGGTATGGGAAAGTATTTAATTGGGGGAGGGGGAATTACAATGCTATTCAGCAAGAACTGTGGAGCATAAGTTGGGAACAGATGTTCTCAGGGAAATGTATGACAGAAATGTGGGGGTTGTTTATGGAACACTTGCTACGAGTGCTGGATAGGTTTGTCCCACTGAGGCAAGGAAGGGTTGGTAAGGTGAAAGAACCATGGATAACAAGACGTGGAACATCTAGTCAAGAAGAAGAAGGAAGCTTTCTTAAGGTTGAGGAAGCAAGAATCAGGCAGGGCTTTAGAGGGCTACAAGGTAGCCAGGAAGGAACTGAAGAATGCACTTAGCAGAGCTTGATGGGGGTATGAAAAAGCCTTGGTGGGTAGGATTAAGGAAAACCTCAAGGCTTTCTATACTTTTGTGAGGATCGAGAGGATGGCCAGAGTGAGGGTAGGGCCTATCAGGGATAGTGGAGGGAACTTGTGTGCAGAATCAGAGGAGCTGGGGGAGGTCCTTAATGAATACTTTGCTTCAGTATTCACCAGTGAGTGGGATCTTGACATTTGTAAGGACAGTGTGAAACAGGCTGATATGCTCGAACGGGTTGATGTAGGAAGGAGGATGCGCTGGAAATTTTGAAAAACATGAGGATAGATAAGTCCCCTGGGCCAGATGGGATATACCCACGGTTACTACAGGAAGCAAGGGAAGAGATTGCTGCCCCTTTGGCAATTATCTTTGCGTCCTCACTGTCCACTGGAGTAGTACTAAATGATTGGAGGGTGGCATATGTTATTGCCTTCTTCAAGAAAGGGAATAGGGATAATCCTGGGAATTACAGGCCAGCCAGTCTTACTTCTGTGGTGGGCAAATTATTGGAAAGGATTCTGAGAGAGAATATTTATGATTATTTGGAAAAGCACAGTATGATTAGAAATAGTCAGCATGGCTTTGTGAGGGGCAGGTCATGCCTCACAAGCCTTATTGAATTGTTTGAGGATGTGACAAAACACATCGATGAAGGTCGAGTAGTTGATGTGGTGTATGTGGATTTTAGTAAGGCATTTGATAAGGTTCCACATGGTAGGCTCATTCAGAAAGTAAGGAGGCATGGGATTCAGGGAGATTTGGCTATATGGATACAAAGCTGGCTGTCCAATAGAAGACAGAGAGTGGTTGTAGATGGAAAGTAATCAGCCTGGAGCTCGGTGACCAATGGTGTTCCACAGGGATCTGTTCTTGGACTTCTGCTCTTTGTGATATTTATAAATGACTTGAATGAGGAAGTGGAAGGGTGGGTTAGTAAGTTTGCCAATGACACAAAGGTTGGTGGAGTTGTGGATAGCGTGGAGGACTGTTGTACAGTTGCAACGAGACATTGACAGGATGCAGAGCTGAGCAAAGAAGTAGCAGATGGAACTAACGTGAAATGATTCATTTTGGAAGGGTGAATTTGAATGCAGAATAGAGGGTTAATGACAGGATTCTTGGCAGTGTGGAGGAACAGAGGGATCTTGGGGTCCATGCCCATAGATCCCTCAAAGTTGCTACCCAAGTTGGTAGAGTTGTTAAGAAGGCGTATGGTGTGTTGGTTTTCATTGGCAGGGGAATTGAGTTTAAGAGTTGCAAGGTTATGCTGCAGCTCTATAAAACCCTGGTTAGACCACACTTGAAATATTGTGTTCAGTTCTGGTCACCTCATTATAGGAAAGATGTGGAAGCTTTAGAGACGGTGCAGAGGAGATTTACCAGGAAGCTGCCTGGACTGGAGGGCACGTCTTATGAGGAAAGGTGGATGGAGATAGGGCTTTTCTCATTGGAGTGAAGTAGGATGAGAGGTGACTTGATAGAGATTTACAAGATGATGAGAGGCATAGATAGAATGGATAGCCAGAGACTTTTTCCCAGGGTGGAAATGACTAGTACAAGGGGGCATAATTTTGAGGTGATTGGAGGAAGGTATAGCGGAGATGTCAGAGGTAGATTCTTTACATAGAGAGTGGTGGGCGTGTGGAATGCGCTGCCGGCAGTGGTAGTGGAGTCAGATACAATAGGGACATTTAAGCAACTCTTTGATAGAAACATGCATGATAGTAAATTGTAGGGCATACAGGGTAGTTTGATCTGAAAGTACGATAATAGGTTGGCACAACATTGTGGGCTGAAGGGCCTGTACTGTGCTGTACTGTTCTATGTTCTATATTCTAAGATAGGGAAAGGTGTAGGGATAGTGACTATAACAATGTCAGCCAGGTGGAATATAGCCTCATAAAATATGAGTTCCCTGATTAGGGCTGTTAACCTGGTCCAATCAGGAAACCCTGACTGATATATAAACAGAAGTGTCAGAACTTCTGCTCACTCAGAGAGCTGGGTCTGACGAAGCCAGACGAGTGTCAAGTAGTATACACATGTAAATAAAGGGTGACTTGTTGACAAGAAACTGGCCTCTTGTGGAATTATTTAAGTAGCATTGTCAATAAAGGATAGAACTCAGATCTAGACTTACCTTCCAGAGGGAGCTGAGACACTGCTGTGTGCTCTGTTTCACAGAGAGTTGGCTCACCCCTGCTATTCCTAACTGCACCCTACAAGCTGACAAGGTCTTCATGCATCACATGGATGGCATGGCATCCTCGAGTAAGGCAAAGGGCAATGAGGTATGCTTCCTGATCAACACTTCCTGGTGTATTGACATAGTGACCCAGGCAAATCATTGCTCCCCCGTCCTAGAATACCTTCTGCGTGAGTTCACCTCTGCCATCCTGACATCAGTTTACATACTACCCGAATGTGAATAACGCCCTAGACGAAATTTACACTGCCACAAACATCTGGAGATGAAATCCCGGAGGCCTTATTAATCATGGTCAGCGACTTCAACCAAGCCCCCTCAATAGGGTGCTACCAAAGTTCCACCAGCAAATCTCTCGCCCCACTAGAGGACCGAACATCTTGGACCATTGCTACACAGCCATTAAAGATGCTACCACTCCATTTCCCACCCACTTTGGAACATCAGATCACAATGCTGTGTTCCTCCCCCCAGCTTAAAGGCAGAAGCTGAAATGGGAGGAAACTTCACAGAAAGAAATACAATGCTGGTCCAAGGGAGCAGAAGACTGTCTCTGGGGCTATTTGGAATTGATAGACTGGACCGTATTCAAGTACTCAGCAGGAAACCTAGGAAAAAAATGCCATGACCGTCACTGACTTCTTTAGCAAATGTGTGGAGGACTATGTACCAAAGAAGTCAATCTGGGAAATCTACGCCCTAATGAAGACCAGGCATGTAGCATTCAAGTCGGACAACCCAGACCTTCGCAGAAAATCTAGATATGACCTCTGTAAAGCCATCAGAGATACCAAGAGGCAGCACCAGACCAAGCTGGAGGCCCAAACCATACAGACTCCTGCCACCTGTGGCAAGGTCTAAACAGCATTATGAAATACAAAATAAAGCAGAGCAAAATAGTGGTTTGAGCGGAATGCCAGCTGCACAATGTCACCTGCCCTGACAGCCCTGAACACACCTGTGTGTATTGTCGTCACTGCAAACATCAGACCGGTCTTCCTGAGAGTCAACCCAAGGAAAGCGATAGGCCTGGACGGAGTCCCTAGTCATGCACTCAAGTCTTGTATGGACCGGTTGGTGGAAGTATTCACTGATATCTTCAACCTCTCCTTCCTACAAGCTGTAGTTCCCACCATCATCCAAGTACCAAGGAAACCACACGCAAAGTATCTTAATGATTACCGCTTAGTGACTCTGACCTCCATAATCATGAAGAGCTTCGAGAGGCTTGTCATAGCCCACATCAACTCTAGTCTCCCAATCAACAGACGTAATAGGTCCACAGTGGATGTGATTTCCCTAGGCCTACACTCATCCGTGGAACATTGGAACAAAAAGAACACCCATGTTAGCCTCCTGCTCATCGATTACTGTTCTGCCTTCAACATCATTGTCCCCTCCAGACTGGTCTCAAAACTCTGAGACCTAGGTTTTGACTCTGCCTTCTGCAACTGGATCTTCAGCTTTCAGACGCACAGACCTCAATCAGTGAAGAAATACTGAGATCCTCCACAATAACACTTAACACTGGAGACCCCAATGATGCATTTTCAATCCCCTACAATACTCTCTGTACATCCACAACTGTGTTGCCAAACTCCAAACGAATGCCATTGACAAATTTGCTGACAACATCACTGTGGTTGGATGGATATGAAACAATGAAGAGGCAGAATACAGAAAGGAGAGAGAGGGCTTGGTGATGTGGTTCAATGATAACAATCTCTCTCTCAATGTCAGCAAAACTAAAGAACTGATCATTGACTTTGGAAAGAAAGGAGGAGAACATGACATCATCTACATCAACAGAGCTGAGTTTGAGAGGGATGGGAGTGTCAAGTTCCCAGGAGTGACGATAGCCGGCAACCTGGACTTCCCACATAGATGCAACAGTCCAGAAGTTCCAATGGTTCTTCTTCCTCAGCCAACTCAAGAAATTTGACAAGTCAACAACAACCCTCATCAACTTTTACAAATGTGCCATTGAAAGCATACTGCCTAGTTGCTTAACAGCCTGGTAATGCAACTGCTCTGCCCAGGACCGTAAGAAACTAAAGAAGGTTGTGTGCATAGCCCAGATCATTACAGGAGTCACCTTTCCCTCCATGGACTCCATTTACATGGTTCGTTGCTGCAGAAAGGCTACTGACATCATCAAAGATCTCTCCCACTATGGTAATGCTCTCCAACAACCTCTTCTGTCAGACAGAAGATACCGAAGCTTAACACATGCTCCAGCAGGTTCAAGAACAACTTCTTCCCTGCTGTTATTAGACTGACAAATGGGTTCTATAACTTCAAATAACACTGATCTTGCTAATGTTGATCTTGCTAACGTTGGTCTTGCCTGGTGCATGCTCTGTGCAATGCAACTTGAATGCCTCTGTCCAAGCTTATTTTCAACCCTATGATCTGTATGTACTTGCTCACTATGATCTGCCTGTACTGCTCATAAACAAAGCTTTTTCACTGTACTTAAGTAAACAGGACAATAATTCAAATCAAATCAACTTGTACAACAGTTAGAGATGACCTTGATTCAGGAGATCAGGATATAGAATCAGTTTGAGAGATGAGGAATAATAAGGGAAAGAATTCATTAATGAGAGTGGTATACTGACACCATAACTGTAACCTTAGTGTAGGGCAAAGTATACATCATGAAATATTGGGAACATGTAATAAAGTGAAGCCTATAATTATGGGTGACTTAAATCTGCATATAAACTGGAAAACTAGATTGTCAGTAATAGCCTGGATAAAATTTATAGAATGTTTTTGAAAAAGTTACTTAGAGCAGTATATTTTGGAATGACCAGAAAGCAATTTATTTTTGATGTGGTATTATGTAATATAACAGAATTAATCAATAGCCTGAGGGTTAAGGCACCCCAAGGTAGCAGGCAATAGCATATGACCCTGTTCGATCTTCCATTTGAAATGGAAAACATTAGATTGAAGATAACAAGGTGTAGAGCTGGATGAACAGAGCAGGCCAAGCAGCATCATAGGAGCAGGAGAGCTTGACGTTTCGGGCCTAGACCCTTCTTCAGAAAAGAGGGAGGGGAAGGGGGTTCTGAAATAAATAGGCAGAGAGAGGAAGGCTGGTTTTTAAAGGATAGCTATGTGGGCATGAAATCAGAACCGCCAAAATGACCTGGCTGCCTAGACTAGGAGAAAGATTGATAGAGAAACAGTGGTAGATATTTAAGGGAACATTTGAGAAAACTCGGCATAAATATATATATAATAAACAAATGTAAAGGTACACCCACTATCCAAGATGAACTGAATAATTTAGGGAAAGCATCAAACTTGAGGAAAAAGTATATAACTGCACAAAGATGAGTGGCAGGTCAAAAGATTGGTAAGAATACAAAGAACAGCAGAGAATGCCTAAAAGGTTAATCAACGGAATAAATTAGAGTTAGAGAGGAAGTTAGCTGGCAATATAAAAACCATTAGCAAAAGTTTCTACAGATATTGAAGAAGTAAAAAAGTGAGTAAAGTGAGTATTGACCCTCTTGAGCAGGGGTGAGGAACCTCCAGCTCAGGGGTTAAATGTGGCCCATTGCTGGGTTGAGTATGCCTGACGTCCCTCAGCAGGATCTTGGGACAAACGGCGCACTGAACTTTAGTAGCGCTGCACATTGTGGGGCGGAGTCTGAGAACATGGGAAACATTGCCAAAGAAGCAGCCAAAAGCACTTGCAAGGAGAAGTTTGAGAGAATGCAAACCATATGCAAAGAAACACATCAGAGGACAACAACCTGAAAGGCCAGGACCCATTGACAAAGAAATGCAGAGGTGCAGGAGCTACTATCAGAGCAACACCAGCAAAATATTGGAATCAGATGGTCTACCATAGAATGACCACAAAAATGACTGATTTAAACAAAATAAGATAGTTGAATGGGGACTATCCTGTGCTTAATAAAAAATTGACAAAATCCATTTTTGTGGCGGGGAAATGCAAGCCTGCATGCCTAATTTGTGAACAAGTAATTTCTATTATGAAAAAAGCCAACCTGGAATGCCATTACACCACAAAACACATCACATAGGAAGGAATTCAAGGAGAGATATGTGTGAATTATAACAGAACACATATAAAGAATTTGGACATGCAGCAAGCAAATTTCACAAGTCTGAGAAAGGAGGTGAATAATGTTGTTCGTGCCAGTTGAGTGCTGAGTGAACTCATTGCAAAAAAAATGCCCCATTCGGAGAGAGAACTTGTTAAGGAGTACATTTTTGCAACAGCAGTATTACTGGCTCCAGAGAAACTTAACATTATTCCAGGGTGTGAGCTTGTGTCCCACGGCCCTGTTAGATCAGAATAACATATGGCTCAGGACATTGGAAAGTATCTTAATGATTCTTCAACTGACATACTACAGACCTACTTTCAATATTCATGCATGGAATCATGGCACTTTTTAAGGTTAGGCAGGATTTGCTTTCTTGAGTGGCAATGCATTACACCATCAAAGGAGAGAATATTTTTGAGAGGGTTGCATCAGAAAAATTAGATGGTTTTACTACTGATGGATCTCCAGACATGCTTGGATCTTAGAAGGGATTAGTTGTTCTAATCAAAAAATAAATAGATCACTTCAACCTCAATCCAAGTTATTTAATTGTATGCCACTGCTTCATTCATCAAGAGAATTTGTGTGCACATTCCCTACAGCTGAGCAATGCAATGTCATTAATAGTGCCATGTGTCAGTTTTATTAAAATATAGCTTGAAACAACTTCCAGTTTAAAGGGTTACTGAAAGACTTTGAATTCAGCTTTGCAGTAACAGAAAAGTACATTAGGGTATGTGCAAATTTGCTTCAGAAATTTTGTGTGTGATTTCAAACTCTAAAAATGAAATAACTCAAACTAAATAATTTTGCAAAACTTCAGTACTGAGGCTGCAATGTTTTACCTGAAAACATTCAACTTGGAATCACAGAAATGTAAAGCAACGGTGAATTGAAGGCCAAATAGAGCAACCTGCCTCTGCTGGAATTTTGACAGGCTCCATATGGGTACTGTTGACTTTCCAAAGTTGAAGAGACAAGTTTGGAGAATTGCATCACTTTAGAATTACTTGATGTTGTGAGCAGTTCTTTTCAAATGTTTCTCTGGCCAAGAATCATCTTTATTCAAAATTAACAGGCAGGAGTTTGCGACAGCAGTTCATTGCCAGAAGACATTAGAAGAACATTCAACCATCACATCCAAGCAAGGGTGAGTTGGCTGCTTCAGTCTTCTCACTTAAAAAAATAAGCTGCTATTTTTTTCTGAGTGGTCCTCAATTGTTTTCACCCACATGTCACTGACACCTGATAGAAAAAAAATGTTCCCCATTCTTGCACAAGAGAGATTTGGGACAATACAAAAGACATTCCAGTAATAGCTGCAAATAAGGCAGTGGAATGGAAAGATAATCTTAGTGAAATTACATTCTCAAAGGAAGTTGTACTGAGAAGTTAATGAAGTGGCACACTGACATGTCATAGAATCCCTACAGTGTGGAAACAGGCCCTTTGGCCCAACAAGTCCACACCAACCCTTGGAGCATCCCACCCAGACGCATCCCCATCCCACCTAATCTACAGACTCCCGAACACTACGGGCAATTTAGCATGGCCAATCCACCTAACCTGCAAATCTTTAGACTGTGGGAGGAAACCAGAGTCCCTGAAGGAAACCCATACAGACACACGGAGAATGTACAAACTCCACACAGACAGTCACCCAAGGATGGAATTGAACCCAGGTCCCTGGCACTGTGGTTTGAATCCAGATGGACTTCATCCTGGCATCTTAAAAGAGACTGTCAAGAGAAATAAAAGATGGTTTGGTGTTAATTTTCCAAAATTTTCTATATATAGGACTGGAAATTAACAAATACAATCCCACACTCAAGAAGGGAGGAAATCAGAAATCAAGAAACTGTCAGTAATTTGGCTTGACATTGGTGATGGGGAAGATGTTAGAATTGATCATTAAAGAGATTATACCTGCAGTTCAAAAATACCAAGGTAACAGTGAAGAGTCAGCATGGTTTTGTCAAAGGGAATTCATGTTTAACCGATTTATTTGTGTAATAATGATAGTTGTATTGTACTTGGCATTTGAAAGGCATTTGAGAAGGAGTCACATCAAAGGTTACTGAGATAAGAAAAGCTTAGCCGTAGGAAATTATGTCAGATACAGTAACAGAGAAACATTAATCTACACTGACTAGTGTCAGTGATCATTCACAAACAAATACGATCATCCACTTTGGAAAGTCCATGTCATGAGTTTTGAGCCTTGCTTGGCTGATAAGCCCGGTACCAGAGCTGTATCGCTAACTGCACACTTGGCAGGTGTTTCCAAGAGGTGAAATTGGTCCCTGGGCACAAGGTCACTGACATTCCTTCCACAGTCTCCTTTTCTGTACCTCGTCTTGCCAAAGGGTGTTCTCGATAGATTGTGCCACTTCAAACAGAAGGTTCCTCCAAGTTTGTTTCTTCAGAGTCCCAGATTCTCAGAATCCTTAGCAGAAATTTAGGCATCAGAATACCATTCTCAATTTGTCATGTGTTTACTCTGGGGCATATCTTAAGGTCATCTGTTTGCCATCACAAAACCCTGGCTTAGTTTAATAATGCTGAGCCAATGACTCATATGTTCTTTACATGCCACAAGGCAATTCTCCTTCACAAAATCAGCTAGGAATGTAAACACTGGGAAAGGCAATTGTGTTACAGACATTAGAGTAGCTGAAACTCAAAAAGAAACCATAATGATAGTCCTGGAATTTAATAAGTTTACATTTAATAAGTTACTATTGAGTTTTACTATGATCAATATGAAATAGAAATGGTATGAGACAACCTTCTTTAAGTGGGTTCATGTCCAGACAATATTTCAAACAAATGTTGGTGTGGTCGTTAATAAAAACTGAAAATGCTGGAAATATTCAATAGCACTGTGGAAAGAAACATTGGGATGAGTCTGAAAGAGATCTGAATGAAAAGGGCTGTATCAAGGAATCTGGTACAATTGCATGAAAAGTACAACAAGACCTTTCTCAACATCATGAGAAAGTTGTTGCATTTTTTAACTAAGTTTCGGACTTCAAGATGAGATTTGAGCTTAGCAACAGTGATTTGCCTGTTAAGTGGGATTATTACTTGTTAACAACCTTTTGAACTGCAAATCTCATTTTATTAATATACAACTTCCTATTCTACTATTCACTGACAGCAAACTAGACGTTGACAATTCTCAACATGCCGTCAAAGTGGGTTCCTTGCAATTTCAGATTGCCAATTGCTCTGAAGGGCCCCCATGTTTGACACAAGGCACCAGTAACTCAGAGCACCTGCTACATGCAGCTAATATCCATGGGCATTGGCATCCATTGTGTGCCAGCCTCTAAGAACTCTCATGGCACAATTCCAATTCACTTACAATATGCTTCTATATTTCAATATTGCACCTAAGGTGCAATAGCAAATATCATTGCAATGTCGCAGCAAGGATATTGTGAGCTTAGAGACTTGCATCCAGCCCAGGGACTGGGCCAGGCTGCATCACTGGGCTGTTTGTTTGCTGTTTTAGCACTCACTCAGTTTGAGCCTATCTGGATACTCACAGTATCCTTATCTAAAACTCGAAATCTGAGACCATTCAGGTGGATTCTTTTGATTTAACCATTTAATGTAAATTCTATCACATTTTTAACTGGAAAAGATAAAACAATTGCAGATATCTGAAGGATTTCTGTCCTTCTGGATTGAGTGGCTGTGGTTTAGAAAATGTCTAAGGAACCTTTGAGAATTTCTGCAGTGCCTTTTGTAGATAGTACTTCACTGCATCAGTGATGGAAGGATTGGATGCTTGTTGATGTGTTGTCAATCAAGTGTGCTGTTTTGACCTGAATGGTGTCAGTCTTACTGGGTCTTAATGGAGCTATGCTCATTCAGGCAAGTGGAGCTTATTCTATCACAATCCTACCTTGTAAATCGAGGACAGGCTTTGAGGAGTTGGGAGGTGAGCTACTTCCTGCAGTATTCCTAGACTCTGGCCAGCTCTTGTGGTCACAATTTTTTTAGATGGCTACTCAAGTTCACTTTCTGGTCAATGGTAAATACTGTGGAACATTATGTAATCATAAACGGATATCTTCATCCCTGACCTTATGATGGAGGGCAAGTCATGATGAAGCAGTTGAAAATGGTTGGGCCTAGCACACTATGTTTAGGTCGGGAGAAATGTCAGAAGCTAAGATGACTGACCTCCAGCAACCATAATGATCTTCCTTTTGTTCCAAGTATTCTGCAGGTTACCATTGACCAGAAACTAACTGGACTAGCCATCTAAATACAGTGCTTGCATGCCAGAGACACTGCATCAAACAAAGTATGGTCAGACTCCTTTACATTCTGTTCCAGGCTGCATATCACCTCTGGGGCTTTTGCTCAATATTCTGTAGCTTGCATTGGCATCTATGCCAGTTCATTAATGGCTGATTCCAGAGTCTCATCATCTGTACTAAACTCAAGCAGGGGCCTTCTCTCTAGCAGTCCTCTCAGTAATAGACCCTGGTTGTTTCTTCTTGCTCTAGCTTCCAGTCAGTGCCAGCACAGGGCTCACTGGAATGTAGCCCTAAGCTTACTCTAGATACATTACCCACTGAATTGATCATCTCTGCACTAGTGGAAGGTGGGCTGGAACTGTGGACAGTTGTGCTTCCTATGTGCTGCTTCTCCTCAGAGGTACGCTGCAAGTGGTCCACAGAGAAGGATCGAGGGGATGGGTTCTTCCTCATCCTTAAAGGCTCTGTGATTATAATCGAGGGGCGACAGAGAAAACTGTTAAGGTTGCATCACAAGGTATTACCAAGTGTAGATGTGAGAAGCTGCCTGTTGGTTTTCTCACTAGATAGCTGAACATCTCCAATCTCACCTTACCCTGTTCCCTGTGCTCTCCTTCTGACTCATCATGCTGCTCCTTGAATGTGCGGATGGCATGGAGTTGAAGCATGCTCTTTCTGGTTGTGTGAGAACAGTAGGAGCATAAGGACCATTACCATGGGTACATGAACACTTTGCCCTTGTTCATAGCTCTAGGTGACAGAAGTGAACTAAGAGAGCTGTGATTGCCCATGCTTCTCTCAGTAAGAAGAAAAGGACTCAGGAAAAGTTACTATTGAGAGGGTCCTGAATGAACGGGATATAGATGAGTTGCAGATGTGGGCGGAGAAATGGCAGATGAAGTTTAATCCAAATAAGTGTGAGGTGCTGCACTTTGGATGATCGGATATTAAGGAAAAGTATACAACGGCAGGACACTGAACAGCATTGATGTACAGAGGGATCTTAGGATTCAAGTCCATAGCTCCCTAAAAGTGGCCACATGTGTAGATAGGGTGGTAAAGAAGACTTATGGCATGCCTGCCTTTATTGCTTGGGAAAGTGAATGTAAGAGACAGGATTTCATGTGGCAGCTTTGTAAGACTTTGGTTAGGCCACACTTAGAGTAATGTGTCAAATTCTGCTTACCACATTACAGGAGGGATATAAAGGCTTTGAAGATGGTGCAGAAGAGATTTACCAGGGTGCTGCCTGAAGTTGAGGGCATGGGCCATAAGGAGAGGTTAGAAAAATTCAGGTTGTCTTCTCTGGAGAGGTGCGGGCTGAGGGGAGACTTGATAGAAGTCTATAAAGTTATGAGATGCATAAATAGGGTTGACAGTCAGAATCTTTCTCCCAGAATTGAAACATCTACAACTGGAGGTCATGCATTTAATATGAGGAGGCAAGTTCAAAGCAAATGTGAGGGGCAGGTTTTTTTTAATTCAGAGAGTGGTAGTAGTCTGGAACATGCTGTCGGGGTGATTGTGGAGGCAGATACGATAGGAGCATTTAAGAGACTTTTAGATAAGTACATGAATATGCAAGGAATGAAGGGATATGGACCAAGAGCAGGCAGAAGGGATTAGTTAAGTTTGGCATCATGTTCGGCACAATATCGTGGGCTGAAGGGCCCATTCCTGTGCTGTATTGTTCTATGGAGGCTGGTTATGTGTAATTTAACAAATGAAGGTGATGGATTTCAATAAAACTTCATATAATATGTGTTCATGATATTTGTTTGAAGTGTGCTGTTCGTTGTCCTTTTGTGATGCTGACCTTGTCCTGTTCAAACCTTTAATGAGAAAGTATGTGACATGTAGGTTATCCCAGTTGTGATGAAAGATGTGTGATTTGATATTACGTGAATTGCTGAGAGCTGCAGGACCCTTTCTGCTTGAATGAAAACCATGTGTGAGGTGTAACATCACTAATTTGCTCTTAGTTTAGCAATTGGAATGTGGAATAAAACAATAGATATCGATTAGACATATAGATTTAGATTTAGATTTTATTGTCACATGTACTCAAGTACAGGACTACAGTTTGAAAAGTGTAATGTCGCCACACAGGCTGCCATCGTGGGTATAAATACCTAGGTACAGAATCATAAGAACAAGGTACAAAGAAAGAACAAAGTTAAAAGTTAAATATTACGGTAACTCTTAGTAGCAAGTAGAGAAATAAAGAAATAAAGCTAAATCTTTCGAAAATGCTTAGCCATATTGAGACCACACTTCTTACAGCACCTCCATCTCCTCCTCTTTACAATGCTTTTCCTGCACAGTCCATTCCAGGATCACTGCACCGAGACTACTATGCCACCGCAGAAGCAGCTGCCGCTCCTGTCAATCCACTGGAGTATCAATTCGGGCTTACAGCATTGACTCAGCTAACCGACGCTGACAGCAGATACTGAGAAAACTGAAAGGCCTTGTCTTCAGCCACCGCCAAAGCAGCCACAAGGAATGGCTAGACCCATTCTGCGGCTGCAGCCTCCCGGAAGCTCCTTCCTTCCCCGAAGCCTGAACTAGGTGTTGAGCCAGCACTAGGACAACCTCGACAGAAGCCACCAGGAAGCCAAACTCACTTCTGTGTTGCTGCCGTGAGTCCACACTTCTGGTCCTACTCGTCACTGATGTCGTCTCCAGGAGTGAGCGCTTCACCAAAGATGAGTAAAATAAAAGAGGAAAAAAAATGACAGGAGAGCGAGAGAGAGAGAGAGAAGTTAAAGAAATAAAAAGAAAAGCAGACGGAGCAGACGAGCCCTTGTGTCAGAAGCCCTACTCTGCCACCATCTTACATGTGGCATGTAATGGCGATGTCTGTCATCCAAGATCTAGCTCATCTTGTACAGTGACAAGCTTGCAATGGTAAGACATACGCCTAGCTCCATCCTGCTTTTAGGGCCCATCATGATGGTTAGCTTCAGGAGAGAAGTATTGAGTTTTGGTCCCACCCACAGACTGTGAGCAAGATCAGTAGAACGGATGAAGTCGAAGTAAATGAACATTAACCTCTTCAGAAGTATTATCTCATAAAACAATATATCCCTGTATTTGACTTTTTCAATGCTCTCCTAATTAGCTACCCATCTTTCACCTGGCATGAACTTGAGTACATCCAAACTTCTGTTGCCTGCATCCTAACTTGCTCCACGCCCCATTCATCAATCACCCCTTTGCTTGCTGACCTAAGTCTTCCACTGGTGTGGCAAATTTTTGATCTGCACTTTCAGATTCCTCAAAGGTTTCTCCATCTCCCTTGTCCAGCTCCACAACCCTTTGAGATCTCTGTGTTGCTGTTATTCTGGCCTCTTATGCATCCTGATTATAATGGCTCTGCATTGGTGACTGTGCCTTCAGCTGTGTAGACCCTCAACTCTGGAATTCCTGTGCTAGACCTAACTCTTCTCTGTTCCTTTCTGATGCTCCTTTAAACCTGCTTCTTTGTGCTAAGGTTTTAATTGTTTCAGCTTGGAAGGTTCAGTATCAAATATTGTTTGATAATGTTCCTGTGAAGCACCTTGGGATATTTTATTATAAAAAGACAGTATAAAATTGTGACAGAGATACTAGGAACTGCCGATGCTGGAGAATCTGAGATAACAAGGTGTAGAGCTGGATGAACACAGCAGGCCAAGCAGCATCAG
>JAHRHZ010000251.1:2978180-3058827 GCA_024137785.1 Ginglymostoma cirratum
GATGTTGTGCTGACCTGTGAAACCAATCTGAAGCCCATCTAACCTACACTTTTCCATTATCATCCATATGTTTATCCAACGACCATTTAAATGCCCTTAAAGTTCGCGAGTCTACAACTGCTGCAGGCAAGGCATTCCATGCCCTTACTACTCTATGAGTAAAGAATCTACCTCTGACATCTGTCCTATATCTATCACCCCTCAATTTAAATCTATGTCCCCTCGTGCTAGTCGTCACCATCGGAAGAAAAAGGCTCTCACAGTCCACCCTATCTAATCCTCTGAACATCTTGAATGTCTCTATTAAGTCACCTCTTAACCTTCTTCTCTCTAACGAAAACAGCCTCAAGTCCCTCAGCCTTTCCTCATAAGACCTTCCTTCCATACCAGGCAACATCCTGGTAAATCTCCTCTGCACCCTTTCCAATGCTTCCACTTCCTTCCTATAATGCGGTGACCAGAACTGTGCGCAATACTCCAAGTGCGGCCGCACCAGAGTTTTGTACAGCTGCAACATGATTTTTGATGCAATCTCCCCCATATCAGTGAAAGCGCAACTAGACATCCTCCAATCATATGAGACACTTCTAAAATAAGTCACTCAAGAAGCATCCCCCTGCAAACCAAACCGAGACCAAATTATTCCCCAATGGTAATTTCCATTCATTACAATTTTTTTCGGGTTCTTGGGCTGACTCTGAAAAGTAAACTGCAGCTTATAGATAGAAGAACACGAAGACACAAAGCAAAGGCCCAATGAATATTTTTCCTTACCATTCAATACAATCTTCTGGATTCAACAATGTTCAAAAATTTTAGATCATAGTCTCTGCCTCCATTTTTGTTTTTGATTATTTTTGTCATTTAGTTTGTCTAATTTCTTTCTCTATTCCTTCACTTTGCATTCAATCAGCTGCTCTCCAGCCATCAACACCTCATCTGAATATTTTTTTCTTTCTCCGTTACCATAAATGCTTTTGTTATTGTATATCTCCTACATACCATTCCTATCACAGACCTCTACTTTTGTTCTATTTTCCCCTTTCACCCTTTATAATTGTTCAGAACCTGTCACATTCCCATCTTTTCTCAGGTCCAGTGAAGGGTCACTATGGTCGTGAAATGTTAAATCTGTCCTCTCTTCCTGTTCCTTCTGAGTATTTCTGGCATTCTCTGTTTTAATTTCAGATTTCCACAGCATCCACACCACAGCTTTTTCTTTTAAATCATTATTATACTTCAGGAGACTGAATTTTTTTGGCCGTTTTCTTTAAAATTGTAATAGTAATCAGGTGGAACACCAAACATTGATTTAAATACTTACATTTTGTGGCAAATTAATTTTCAAATGTATTAATCAGCCTGAACCAAATTACTAACCCTATGTAATCATCATAGAATCCCTACAGTGTGGAAATAGGCTCTTCGGTCCAACAAGTTCATACTGACCCTCAGAGCAACCCACCCAGACCCACCCCCTATGACCCACCTAACCTACACATCCCTGAACACTAGGGCAATTTAGCGTGGCCAATCCACCTAACCTGCACATCTTTGGACTGTGGGAAGAAACCAGAGCAAACCTACGCATACACGGGAAGAATGTGCAAACTCCACACAGACAGTCACTGAGGGGGGCAAATTGAACCTGGGTCCCTGGCGCTGTGAGACTGCAGTGCTAACCACTATGCCACCCACGATCCTAAGTACATCAAGAAATATTTATCAAATTTCATCAAAATTATATTCTAATATTAACAAATTGCACTATCTCAAGGCAGGGTTTACATTTGATTATATGCAAAAAATTAAGAAAAAGAAAATCAATGCATTTGAAAACTAACTCAACTTTGAATGCAGTTCGTTCCCTCATCAATGACTCTGTCCAATCTGGAAGCTCCAAACCAGGATCAATCACTACAAAATAATGCAGTATTTAGTTTTGTACCTTCACTCTGTATTCTTTAGGAAAGCCATAATGTCAAGTAAAAGCAAAACACTGGATGCTAGAAATCTGAAACAAGCACAAAGAATGCTGAAGAAACTCAAAAGCTCTGACAACATCAGTGGAGAGAGAGAAACACAGTTATTATTTCAAGTTCAGCACAACACTTCTTCAGAACTGGTCCACCAGAACAGATCTGGCCCGCCACCATATTGTTAAGGACTATTCTCACATAGCACCACTTAAATGTTCTGAACCATAGGAGCCATGAGAACACTTAACTTATTCAACCTATTATCCTCTTTACTGTCCATGTCTACTGCTAGTTAGACATTGCCTCCAGCTTCAAAGCCAGGCTGCAATGATAATTTAATAAGTCAGAGTAAGAATCACAATGAAAGCACTACTAATTGTTACAAAGTAGTCCTGTTTCTAGTGCAGCCCAAAAGGTTGGCAGGAAACTTGAAGTAAGATAACTTGACAATAAGATAACATAATAAGATATTTCTCATTCTTTCCACTTTAATCTTCTAACATTTCAGAGTGTGCACATTACACATTACTTCCCAATGCAGCAGATATTTATTTGATGGAACAGGGTTATCTGGCTGTAGGAATATCATTGTGTCTAGTCTGGAAGGATGTGACATAGAAGATGATTCATGTTTGTCCAATTTTTAAAAGGGGACGTGATGGTCTCATGATATTATTGTTACACTATTAATCCAGAAACACAGCTAATGTTCTGGGGACCCATGTTCAAATCATACTATAGTGGAATTTGAATTAAATTTTTAAAAATCTGGAATTAAAATTTTACAAATGATTATCAAGACACTGCTGATTGTCAGGAAAAGCCCATCAAGCTCACCAAATGTCTTTCAGGCAAGGAAAACTGCCCTCCTCACCTGGTCTGGCCAACAAGTGACTCCAGACCGACAGCAATGTGGTTGATGTTCTACTGCCCTCTGAAATGGCCTGGCACATCACTTAGTTCAAGGACAGCTAGGGACAGACAATTAATGCTGGCCAACCAGCAACACCCATGTCCCATTGAGTGAATTTAAAAAAAATCCTTTCAATGTCTTCTTTTGGGATGTGCTGTGGTCCACGTGCTAGCACAGTCATGTGAACTCAAAGATACAACAATCAAGCATCTTCCTGTTGTGTTTGCCTGCAGCCTCTTAAGGGGTGGAGTGGTTTCCCTGTCAACAGACTTTCAGTGCTCAGTTGAGGGACTGGCATTAGGAAGGGTTGGGGGCCAATGAAATTTACCCCTCTGATCTTGCATCTCACTTCCCAAATCCTTCTCATTAGTGATCTCCCTCCCTGTGACCCTATACCTAAGTCCAGGACCCAGCTTCAATCGTCAGGCCAAGTGTCAGAGCACCACTAGCAGCATCTGCTGCTCCCAATCTCCAATTAACTGCTAGCTGTCAGGTAGATTTCCACCCTCCAGAAGCATTTATTGCATGGGAAATTCAACACTTCATATGAAGGACTGGAACTAGATCTAAGATTCTCAACTCGGGGAGATACGAGGCTCCTACTGATCTCCAACCAATAGGATGGGAGACCCACATTACTTGAGCTGAATTCCACTGACGATTTCTGACTAACTTATATTTTGTCAGTTACAAAGGGTCAACAGCTAATAATTTAACTTGCTGAAACTGCAGGGAAAATGTTGAAGTTCACAATTTTAAAGACCGATGTGGTAGCATAAGGGGAAGTGATGGCCTAGTGATATTATCGCTGGACTGTTAATCCAGCAGCCCAGATAATGTTCTGGGGACCTGGGTTCAAATCCCACCATGGCAGATGGTGAAATTTGAATGCAATAGAATATCTGGAATTAAGAATCTAATGATGACTGTGAATCCATTGTCAATTGTGAGGAAAAACCCATCTGGTTCACTAATGCCCCTTAGGGAAGGAAACTGCCATCCTTACCTGGTCTGGCCTACATGTGGCTCCAGGCACACAACAATGTGGGTGACTCTTAACTGTCCTCTGGGCAATAGATGCTGGCCTAGCCAGTGACACCTCATCCTGTTAAAGAATTTCAAAATATATTTACTGGTTGAGTAACCATATTTAACAACATTTTCTGATTCCATATTCCTGTGCGATGCTGACCCACATTGACCCCCAGACAAACAATGACGCAATGTTAAAATTCCCAATGTTATGTTTTCAAATATTTCTGTGGCTTTTCCATTTTTGAATCATATGATTTACTCCGGTCCTGCAGGTGTCAGGAATATCTGCACTCCTTTTATCCTGGCCTCTTCAGAACTTCTGATTTTAATCACTCCACTATTAATGAGAATCCTTCAGGCAGACCCCACTGTATTTTGCTTTAATAAAGTACATTAGATATATTCCATTGTTAGAACTGCCTTTGGTTACTGATATCCAGAATAAACCTGTTGGATGATGGAAAGTGAGAGTACCAATTATCACAGACTTCTAATAGCATTTATTTAGCATTATGCATATGCACATTCTCACTCAGCAGGAAGTTTCAATGTGTCCTTTTCTATCAGGGAACAAGTGAATCCCCAATAAAGACAATTAACAATTAACATCTAAGTTTCGAGAATCCCTTTTGAAACTTCTCCAGCTCTTGACCTCTCTTTCCTCTTAAAGCATTGATTAAAACCTATCATTCTTACTGGACTTTGATCCTCTGATTTTTGATTGCTTCTGCAACTTGGCATCAAATTTTGTTTTATAAGGTCCCCCGTAATGTATCTTTGAATATTTTATGTTAAAGGTACTATAAAGTGCAAGCTGCTGCTGAAAATTTGTTATAGTCTAATTACCTTATTCAATAGGAAAGAAAGGGAAACAGCTGCTCCCTAAATATGATTTGTTTTCACATTTACTCTAAAAACCATTAACAATCTGGCAATCCAATTACACAAGAAAAATATTTTTATAGGGCAATTTCCGTGTAAAAGTGAAAATGTCTAAAAACAAAAGTATCATTTGGAAACAGATTTGCTTTTGGGATGCGTGAATGAAATGGACTAACTTCAAATTCAGGGCCCACCTGGTTTTTGGAGTTCTTTATTTACGCTCAGCCTGCTATATAGGTCTGATAGGCCAACCTAGAACTTCACACAGATAATTACACACCTTTTCATAAAGGGGACAATGTTCCAGTCACTTCTACTTACTTCTGCTTAACAAGGAGTATAGAACAGCCCATGTCTGTGTTTGCTCTTAGTGAATGTTTGCTTCGCAAGATTTCCAAGTTCATGTGAGACTAGGACCAAATACAAATATACACACATTCTTGATACCCCCAGACCGTCTGTAAGGAGAGTGAGGAGGTGCATTCTGATTGTTCCAGATCAGACAACTGACTGGAGCATTAAAAGCAGGAAGAAAACTGATTAAGGGAGCAGCAGACCAGTGAGAAGGTCCTACATTCCTGGATACAATGCTGGAGCCTTAGCCCCAAGAGATTGTAAGATAGAGATAGGTGACAACTTCACAGCGGGCAGGCCTTTCACGCAGATGCTGCAAAGGTGGAAGTAGCAGGATGTCACAGAAGATAGACTAAGAGAAGGGCTTCTCTCATACAACTGTTCAATACCAGTGTTTCCACCTTCCAGTGTCTTATCTGACCAACTTCACCACTACGCTCATTGCACAACACATCAACTGTCTCTAACAATCAGACTCACGTCTACCATTCAATAGCTCCCCCCCATTATCACACACTTACCATTGCTGCCATCTTCACATCCGCATCTCACTGCTTCTCCATCCTTCAGTTGTTCAGAATGACTGTCACGTAAGAGATTTTGCAATACCCTCAGTGACAGACAATCTCTCTCACAGGACAAGGTGGTACACACAGGCTGCAGTATTGAACTGGCAGGGCAAAAGCTCATGTTCTCAGTCACTTGGAGGAAGTTTGTCAATTCAGTGAAGTCATTGTCATTGGCATCACTGAAACGATCCAGGATGATGGCTGTTCCTGCCAATTGGACCTTCACAAATCCCATTAACACTCAACCAGTAATGCGGTATGTTGAAGCTGGAGTGACCATGAACCACTAGTTTGCAAATGACACTCATCTCAGCCCAACGCCCCTATCTTTCAGTTAATCAAAAACTGTTAATTGGCCAACTGGGGTACCAGACACTGAAGATCCGGAGGAAGAGCAGATCTCTGAGGAAGAAGCACTTTGACTTGACCTGAGAAATGCATTCACCAGCTCTGAAGCCCGTATTATGCATTCTTTCTGAGAAGCATCGTTTCGAATCAGTAAACAATGAGTTACTGAGCGCAAGTGGGCTGCAGTCAGGCCGGGTCTAAGGATTGTAAAGTTGCCATGCTACTGGAGGACACAGTGAGTTCTGATGCAAAAAAGTCAAATGATGATTTTGATGGAACAATGTATTGGAAAAAGTTAATTGGCATTCACAGACTCTTTGTACAGTGGTATGTCTGCCAGTTAACTCTTGTCATTGTCAGGTGGGCATGGATAAATCCAGTTACAACTTAGCACAGGCCTTTACATGGAATTTGGAGCCCAACCCTTCCGATGTGCAAAAAGCAGTCAGCTGCATTAGAGCACTTCTGGCTGCATCCAATGCATATGTCGCACCTGATGGAGGTTTTAAGTTTCATTGCAGCTTAATAATGTCTGGGTGCTGCAATGAAAGGTCAAACTGAGGGCATGAGCACTCAATTTATTGCTGTGAAAGGCCAGCTTGTCACTACTGTCACTACATATAACAGAAATCAAAGACATCTCTCAGAGAAGTCCAGCATTTTGTGTTCCACTGTTTAGTTGGGTTACTAAGGTATTGCCCATGGAAGTGGTTCTTGCTTCATACACCACAAGCTAAAAGTCCACATTGGAATGGCAGCATTTGAACTTCCTGTGGTTTTTTTGGCTGTCAGCGAGTCAAGCAACCCAAACAACTCCTAACTGTGTCTGATTTATGCAGCCCAAAGCTTGGCCTTCTACACTCAGAACATGTCAAACTTCTCCATTGAGAGTCAACAACATTCCACCAGCTACACTGCAGCCAAAGGGTAGCAGAATGTAGGAGTGCTAAGACAAGAAGAGAAACAAACAGCATCGACACCATGGTGTCTGTTGTTTTAGGATTGTGGCCAAAGGAAGCTGCAATTGTCCTTAACAAGGGCATTGTAAGTTCGGGAAATGCTGAGCAAACAGGATCTGGGTCTTTATTCAGAGTACCAAGACTCCAATGAGAATCACTTGGACATACCGTCTGGATCAATGATGTGCCAATGTCTGCTACCCTTCCTCCTTGCTGTAATGTCAAAAGTTTAATGGCTTAGGCTTCAACCTCAGGGTGGTTAGGTTGTTGACAATAGAACAGAGCTCCATAAATCATAAAACACATTCCAAAGATCAGTGGACTTGTGGATAGTATAGAAGATTGTTAAAGGATACAGCAGGACATAGATCAGTTACAGAAATGGGCGGAGAAATGGCAGATGAAGTTTAATCCAGATAGGTGTGAGGTGCTGCACTTTGGGAGATTGAATGTTAAAGAAAAGTATACAGTTAATGGCAGGACCCTGAATAGCATTGACATGCAAAGGGATGTTGAGATTCAAGTCCATAGCTCCCTGAAAGTGGTCACACAAGTTGATACGGTGGTAAAGAAGGGGTATGGCATGCTTTCCTTTATTGAGTACAAGAGTCAGGATGGCATGTTGCAGTTTTAAAATACTTTGGTGAGGCTACACTTAGAGTATTGAGTTCAATTCTGGTTGCCACATTACAAGAAGGATGTGGAGGCTTTGGAGAGTATGCAGAAGAGGTTTACCAGGATGCTGCCTGGATTTGAGGGTATGAGCTATAAGGAGAGGCTAGAAAAACGCAGATTGTTTTCTTTGGAGAGGTGGAGGCTGAGGGGAGACTTGATAGAAGTCTATTAAATTAAGAGATGCATAAATAGGTTTGACAGTCAGAATCTTTTTTCCCAAGAGTTGAAATATCTAATACTAGGGGTCATGCATTTAAGGTGAGAGGGGGAAAGTTCAAAGGAGATGTGTAGGGCAAGTTTTTTTTCACAGCGTGTGTAGGTATCTGGAATGCGCTGCCAAAGGTGTTTGTGAAGCAGATATGATAGGGACGTTTAAGAGGCTTTTAGATAAGCACATGAATATGCAAAGAATGGAATTAGGTGGACTAAGGGCAGGCAGAAAGGATTAGCTTAATTTAGGCATCATGTTCAGCACAACATCACGGGTCAAAGGGCCCATTCTTGTGCTGACCTGTTCTATGTTCTATGGTCTATGTTTCATGAATTCTGGAGGCCCAGAAATCAGAATCATTGCTTCAGGTTATTGATTATCTGTTGTATAATGTTCTTAGTTGCTGTATGACTTTGTTGGTAGGAAGGCTGTCCACACGTGGGTAGGTACAGAGTGGAGTCATCAGACATAAATGTTAAATTTTGATGTTCATTGTTGGTTTAATTGTAAGACCTACAATTACAACTATAGGCTGAGCATGAAAGAAACAATCTAAAGTTTACTGTTCGTGATCAGATACAAGATTCGATTGAGGTAGAATTATGTTTTCACTGGTATCACAGAATTTATTAAGTTTATCATAACAAGTGTAAAAGAAATAATATTTAATAAAAGCTGTAATTTCCCAACTATGCTCCAGGATGCCAGTGAGTGACACTAACTTGCATGG
The DNA here is from genome assembly GCA_024137785.1 of Ginglymostoma cirratum. Taxonomy (NCBI): domain Eukaryota; kingdom Metazoa; phylum Chordata; class Chondrichthyes; order Orectolobiformes; family Ginglymostomatidae; genus Ginglymostoma; species Ginglymostoma cirratum. The sequence continues at coordinate 2,986,836 of JAHRHZ010000251.1, forward strand.
GGCTGGATGAACACAGCAGGTCAAGCAGCATCATAGGAGCAGGAAAACTTGACGTTTCGGGCCTAAACCCTTCATCAGAAATGGGGGAGGGGAAGAGGGTTCTGAAATAAATAGGGAGAGAGGGGGAGGCGGATAGAGAATGGATAGAGGAGAGGATAGGTGGAGAGGAGGCAGACAAGTCGAAGAGGCGGGGATGGAACCAGTAAAGGTGAGTGTAGGTAGGGGGGTAGGGAGGAGATAGGTCAGTCCAGGGAGGACGGACAGGTCAAGGGGGCGGGATGATGTTAGTAGATAGGAGATGGGGGTGTGGCTTGAGGTGAGAGGAAAAACAGGTTAGGGAGGTGGAGATGAGCTGGGCTGGTTTTGGGATGCGGTTGGGGGAGGGGAGATTTTGAAACTTGTGAAATCCACATTGATGCCATTGGGCTGCAGGGTTCCCAGGCTGAATATGATTTGCTGTTCCTGCAGCCTTCGGGTGGCATCACTGTGGCATTGTAGGAGGCCAAGGATGGACATGTCATCTGAGGAATGGGAGGGGGAGTTGAAATGGTTCGCGACTGGGAGGTGCAGTTGTTTGTTGCGAACTGAGCGCAGGTGTTCTGCAAAGCGGTCCCCAAGCCTCCGCTTGGTTTCCCCGATGTAGAGGAAGCCACAACGGGTACAGCGGATGCAGTATACCACATTGGCAGATGTGCAGGTGAACCTCTGCCTGATGTGGAATGTCTTCTTGGGGCCTGGGATTGGGGTGAGGGAGGAGGTGTGGGGGCAGGTGTAGCACTTCCTGCGGTTACAAGGAAAAGTGCCGGGTGTGGTGGGGCTGGAGGGGAGTGTGGCGCGGACAAGGGAGTCGCGGAGGGAGTGGTCCCTCCGGAAGGCAGATAAGGGTGGGGAGGGAAAGATGTCTTTGGTGGTGGGGTCTGACTGTAGATGGCGGAAGTGTCGGAGGATGATGCGTTGGATCCGGAGGTTGGTGGGGTGGTATGTGAGGACGAGGGGGATTCTTTTTTGATTATTGTTGCGGGGACGGGGCGTGAGGGATGTGTTCCGGGAAATGCGGGAGACACGGTCGAGGGCGTTCTCGACCACTATAGGGGGGAAGTGGCGGTCCTTGAAGAATGAGGACATTTGAGATGTGCGGGATTGGAAAGTCTCATCCTGGGAACAGATGCGGCGGAGGCGAAGGAATTGGGAATAGGGGATGGCATTTTTGCAGGAGGGTGGGTGGGAGGAGGTGTATTCCAGGTAGCTGTGGGAGTCAGTGGGCTTGAAATGGACATCTGTCTCTAGGTGGTTGCCCGAGATGGAGACAGAGAGGTCCAGGAAGGAGAGAGAAGTGTTAGAGATGGTCCAGGTGAACTTCAGGTTGGGGTGGAAAGTGTTGGTGAATTGGATGAACTGTTCGAGCTCCTCGTGGGAGCACGAGGCGGCGCCGATGCAGTCATCAATGTAACGGAGGAAGAGGTGGGGTTTAGGGCCAGTGTAGGTACGGAAGAGGGATTGTTCCACATAACCTACGAAGAGGCAGGCATAGCTTGGACCCATGCGGGTACCCATGGCCACACCCTTTGTTTGTAGGAAGTGGGAGGAATTGAAAGAAAAGTTGTTGAGGGTGAGGACGAGTTCGGCTAGGCGGATGAGGGTGTCGGCGGAGGGGGATTGGTCCGTTCTGCGGGACAGGAAGAAGCGGAGGGCCTTTAGGCCATCAGCATGGGGAATACAGGTATATAGGGACTGGACGTCCATAGTAAAAATGAGGTGTTGGGGACCTGGGAATTGGAAGTTCTGGAGGAGGTGGAGGGCATGGGTGGTGTCACGGACGTAGGTAGGGAGTTCCTGGACCAAGGGGGTGAAAATGGAGTCTAGGTAGGTGGAGATGAGTTCGGTGGGGCAGGAGCAGGCGGAGACAATGGGTCGACCAGGGCATTCAGGTTTGTGGATTTTGGGGAGGAGATAGAAGCGGGCGGTGCGGGGTTGGGGAACGATGAGGTTGGAGGCGGTGGGTGGGAGGTCGCCTGAGGTGATGAGGTTGTGGATGGTTTGGGAGATGGTGGTTTGGTGCTCGGGGGTGGGGTCATGATTCAGGGGGCGGTAGGAGGAGGTGTCAGAGAGTTGGCGTCTGGCCTCAGCAATGTAGAGGTCAGTGCGCCATACTACGACTGCCCCTCCCTTGTCCGCGGGTTTTATGGTGAGGTTGGGATTGGAGCGGAGGGAGTGGAGGGCTGCACGTTCTGCGGGGGAGAGGTTGGAGTGTTTGAGAGGGGTAGAGAGGTTGAGACGATTGATGTCTCGACGGCAGTTGGAGATGAAGAGGTCGAGGGAGGGTAGGAGGCCTTGGGGTGGTGTCCAGGAGGAGGGCTTGTGTTGGAGGCGGGAGAAGGGGTCAGTAGAGGGAGGGTTAGATTCCCGGTTGGAGAAGTAAGCGTGGAGGCGGAGGCGGCGGAAAAACTGCTCAATGTCCAAGCGTGAGCGGTATTCGTTGATATGTGGGTGGAGGGGGACAAAGGTGAGCCCTTTACTGAGGACTGACCGTTCGTCCTCAGTAAGGGGGAGGTCTGGGGGGATGGTGAACACCCGGCAGAGCTCAGTGCTGCTGTCTCCTCTGGAGCTGCTGGCTGTGGAGGCTGTGGGCGGAGTTACGTCTGCGTCGGCTGTGGGCGGAGTTACGTCTGCGTCGGGCGTTGTGTCTGCTTCGGTGATTATCAGTGACACTAACTTACTTGGCACAGACCTCTTCTTTTGTTTTGTTCACTAAATCAATTCTCCTGTCATTGGTCTTCCTTGTTGTACTTCAAACCACATAACTCAGGCTTTATTAGCTCTTACTAGCCACTACCTCCTGATCATGATCAGTAATGTCTTATTAATGCATGAACAGTGTATGAACAGATCATGGTCTATCTGGGATTGGCTACATAGTCTGCATTACATTCCTGATTGGCTTCTTTAAAAGTAACGGTAATCTGACTGACATCACTTTCTACTGTATCCTCATTTATTTTTTTAAACAGCAATCACGTTTGCAACTTTTAACTTTTATCAGTGTCCCAATTGATACATCTGAATGTTCTTCAAAACCTCTCAGTATTCTTAAACTCCAAGAACCATGTGTGACTCCACAATAACTGCTGATTCCTGAAACGAATTAAAGCTCACAATAAGTATACAACATAATGCGCATGGGCCAATTACATAATTAAAATTACAAAACTGAAGCATTTTAAAAGATAGCATTTTACCTCAAGTAAAGGTCTTTTACCTCAACAAATTCTGACATGTAGCCTAGGTTTACATTAACCTGGACCAAAAAACAATTATAACATCATAAATCAATGCTTGTGATTTTGATCTGATTATATGGCTTTCTTCTTTGTGGAAATGTTTACAACTAACCACACTTAGGCAAAGTACAATTTAATTCTTCACTTTCTGAATCAAGTTGACATGATTAATTATGGAAAAATAACTCAATCCTACATAGTTACAGTGGGTAGTCCTCAGCACTGAGAAATCATGCTTTGAATCAGTGGATGTGGATAGAAGGTGCCCAGTAAGCAAGAGCAGAACCCCTTCCGTTATTCCTTAACCTGCTTTCTTGGTACTGAATCTACTGACACAGCAGAGTCCAGTATTGAAGCCAATATGTTTTGCAATTACCTCAGACTTTTAACTAAGAGAAGTATTGTTATTTTCCAAAAATACAAAAAATTCTGGAAAAACTTGGGAGTTCGGGCAACATCGATGAAGAGTCCCAACATCCACAGTACATTGGTTTTATATCAGTACTTTTTAATGTTTCTTCCCACTAGATTTATTTGACATTTCTTGCATAGTGAAGGTATGCAATCACTTAAGCTTTAATAGAAGTTTTCTTTTTCCAGTTAAATCACTAACATTTCAATTTCAAACAATTGGATTACATCTTCATAAATTGAGTCTTGAACCATTAATAGCTCTCTCACCTAAGTCAGAAGTTCATGAGTCAAATCCCAGTATAGAAACTTGAATGTATGATCCAGGTTAGGAATGTAAGACATTACTGAAGGAATTCTGCACCTTTGTTAGTGCCATATCACAGATTAAAATTAAACCCCAGCTTCATCTGTCCTCTCAGGCAATTCTGGAAGAGCAGTTGTGTTCTGCTAGTTCCCTGGCTAACAGTTATTGCCTCAACTAGCAATAATAAAATAGTTTATGGGTTAATTTGTTGTTTGGCAGTGCTCAAATTAGCTGCTGCTTATTGTTCCTACATGCACTTGCAGCACAGAGAAACCTCACAGGAATTTGGCATTCTGTACTTTCTCAAGGATTTATTCCTGGGGTCTTCTTATTTCTCATCCATTTGCTGCTGTCTGACAATATCACTCCAAAACATTGCATCTATTATCTGCATGCTGACACTACATAGCTCTATCTCACCACCACATCATTTTATACCACTACTGCTTCATTTGTCATGCTTTTTGTCTGAGATCCAGGAGGGGATGAGCAGAAGTTTCTTTCAACCAAATTCTGGAAGTGCCAAAACATTTGTCACTGACTCTGCTTTCAAGACATGGACTCCATCTCTTTCTCTGGGAACTGTATGAGGCTGACCTGGATGTTCATAACAATGGTGTCATATTTGACCTCAAGATCATGTTCTGACTACACATCTACACTATCATTAAGAATGTCTACTTCCACCTTCATGATATTGCCTCTTTCTGCCCTTGCTTCAGTTTATCTACTGCTGAAACCCTATTTCATGTCTATTATCTCTAGATCTGACTAATTAAATCTTCTATAGCCCAACCTCTTACCTTTAATTCTGCAGAAAATTAACACATCCAAAACTTTGCTCTATGTATTCAAACTCAAATCAGGTCCATTTTGTTCCAATCTTATTAAACTTCATCAGCCTCAACTCCAGAAATCCATTGAGTTTAACATTTGATTTTTTAAAATTCTTTCAAGAGATATGAGTATCACCGACAACACCAGCATTTGTTGTCTATTCCTTCGTGCCTTGGAGAAAGTGATAGTAATCCGCCTCCTATAAACCATTTCTGACCATGTGGTTTAAATACATCTACAATGCTGAAAGAAAAGGAGTTCTCAGATGTTATTTCAGAGACAGAGAAAGAATGGCAATATAGCAATATTTCAGGACAGTGTGCTGCTTGGACTGGAACTTGCTTGGTCCTGCTTTCAGCAACAACTTTCTTCTTCTTTGACCAATCTTTTAGTCATCTCTTCTAAATGTATGTAGTTTAGTATAAAATTTTGTTTGATGACATTTCTGTGAAATGTCTTAAGGCATTTTCCACATAATAACAGATGTTGTTCTATGTTAAATGCTTTTTTCAAATCTAAAAGCTAGGTGAACTCTATAAATTCCACCTTTTGATCTAATGGTTCAATTCCGGTATCTAGCTGTGGTAGATCATGACGGGTGGCCTTATCCCTTTATCCTATCTTTTGGAGTAGATACCTTCAAGCTATACATAGCTAATTGTCTCTCCCTCAAATGGAGAGAGATGTCTATGGTCCTTTGTTGACTATGGTTCCGTACCATTGATCAAAAGGCTAATCATTCTGTGTAATTTAAGCACACTGCTTCCTCTGAGGCTCAGCACTATTTGTTAAGTGATTGTATCAGACAATCTAGCCAAATGTCTCTGCAAATTTCAACCTGAGGTACGTTATTATCAAACCAGGAATGTATACCACAAGAATGAAAATGCTGTTCAAAAATTTCAATCACTGTATTTTTCAAAATGATAGAAGCAACTGAATTTATACAGAGTGCATTTTTCTCTATGGAATTAATAACATTATTTACAACATGAATTATATTCAATAGGATAAGTTCATCATAGAACCCCTACAGTGTGCAAGCAGGTCATTCAGCCTAACAAGTCCACACCACCCCTCTGATTCATTCCCTCACCCCTATTTTTCCCCATGTCCAACCCACCTAACCTAACCATCCCTGGACACTACAGGCAATTTAGCATGGCCAATCCACCTACCCTGCACATCTTTGGATTGTGGGAGGAAACCAGAACACCCAGAGGAAACCCACACAGACGCAAGGAGAATGTGCAAACTTCACACAGACAGTTGCCTGAGGGTGGAATTGAACCCAGGTCCCTAGCACTGTGAGGCAGCAGTGCTAATCACTGAGCCACCGTGTTGCTGTTTAGAACATACTTCTCTTTTGACCATTTAACAATTTGTTTCTTATTGTTTAAGATATTGTCTTTTGAATGAGGTATTAAACTAATACACAATCTTCCAACTGGTTTGGAAGTTTTTAACATTTTCCATTACACTATTCAAACAAGTGGATGATGTCCTGCCAGTTATTTTACCAATGTTATCTCTCAGTCATCATTCTGACAACATGTCACCAACATGATCTCTGTTTTACAGTGACTCCATTTCGAAAGTAAGTCCTTGTGTGTGAAATATTTTGGAACAACTTGAAGATGTGGATGTGGCTGTAAAATTCTAAATTCTTTTTATTGCGTTTATAATCCCCAATATTAAATGCCTATAAATAACTTGGTTTATTAAGTTAATTTGAGCTTGAACTCATGTTATATAAAAGCACAAAAGTTTGATCCATTCTTCACTTTGCTTCTTTTTGATTCTATGCTAAAGCAATTAAAGACTAATCCTACAACTCTGCGCTCTCCCGGTAACATCGTATCTTCTTCCACAATGTGTACAATTTCCACTTTAAAATGAAATGGTATTGCTTCAACCATTTCTCATGGCAAAACACTCCATGCATGAATAATTCTCTGTGTGAAGATATTTCTCTGTTCTCACTATCTTATTAAGCAATTTTGAATTACAATCCTTTATTATCAGATCCACAACAAAGAGAACCAGGGCATGTTTAAGGAAACTATCAAAATACTTTTAAAAAATCATTGAACATTCTCTTGGCTTTCTCTGCTCCAGCATTAACATTCCCAGTATCTCTTCAAAATTAAGATATCCTATCATGATCAAGTTCAAGTGTGCTATGATTTTACTGTCTTTACTATAATATGGGCCATGCAATATTGTTCTCAATGCTGTAATAATCATGTAGCTAAATTGTTTTTAAAAGTCTGTTACTTCATAGCCTTGTTGTCTATGACCCTTTTTAAAAAATTCGAAGTATTGTTTGCATTTTTATGGTATTATTTTACTGAACTTATACTGTCAGAGAATTATGTGTGGAACCCTTCAGTGTCTCTTCATTGTGCTCCATTCATTTCCTTTGTTTTTATTCCAGTATTGCATTAGCTCACAAATATAAACCTTAAATTACACTGACGTCTGCCTTTACTTTTCACTAATCAATTGTTCCTTTGTTAGCACAGAAGTAAAGAGTTTGGCAGTGTCAGATTTCCGTATTGCCTTCTCTCTGCTCACTTTGGAGATATTTTTACATAATGAACACAGAAGCCTTAAGACACATAATGTCCTTCAATCTGAAAAATATTTATCTTTTTCTTCAAAATATTATATCCTTGTATTCCCTGTATCTACCCTTCTGTAATTGTTGCCAAAAAATTAAATAATGCACAAAACATCTGTTAAAAACATTACACGCATTAAACTTCATTATAAATTTTGAAGCACTTATAAATTACATTATTTACATTTTTTACATTACATATCCAAACTTTATTATTTACAGTTTTCTTATATTGGTAATTATGTCCAATTATTTTATTCTCAGCCTGTGGTAGGGCATAGGACATCATCTAGTTCACTGTCTCCATTCAATGAAGGATCAAACATAGAACATAAAGTGCTCTGCAGACATAGTAAATTTATTGACACTGCTCCTAAAACTTGTAAACAATCTAAATCATAGCTTCCTGTCTTATTTCAGGATTTTCCCACATTCCTCAGTTGTTATTTCCATTATTACCTGAGCAAAACGGATGTCTTCCCATCATTACCCGGCTAAACCACAACATGTTTTCTTCTCGGCAAGTTTTTACAAAACGTTCTCTGGTTGTGACCTTTAAAAATCATCTTTCCAAAATCATGGTTTAACTACTGAGATCCAATTTTTTTACATGTTAAGTTTCATCTGACTTTTCTCCTACTGCTATACATTTTACCCAAATTTAGAAAAAAATTATCCCCTTCTGTCTAAAAATCTCTGAGGAACTCCTGATATTGCACCTCCGGCATAATTTACTATTTTATTCCAAAGAAGAGATACTAGATTCAACACATTGTTTCTCTCTTCACAGATGCTGCCTGACCGGTTGGTTTCTTAGCACATTCCATTTTCAATTCAGTTTTCCAGAATTTGTAGTATTTCGTACTTGTTATAATAAATTCCTTTTTTGCCAGTTTCATGGTCCTTTGCAGTTGAGCCATTTGGATACGACTCATGATGGTGGCAAAGCTCATTTTTGAAAGGTGAGATCACTTTTAGTTTTCTTGCATTTCTTTTCTACTCTTTGTGCCATTTCTGTAAAGATTTCCTCCTATTTTCATTAATGATCCCTGATTTTACTCCTGGAGCCTTCCTCACTTTCTACAGAGCCTCCATAGCCAAGACCTTGAATGTTTTCTTAGTATTCCTGGCCTTTCTTCTTTCCAGATTGCAGACTGCTGTCATTGCGCCTCTAATCAACGTCTTGTTAAAGGTTTGTCTTTGGAATGCTGAATTCACCCTTTGCTGCCACCGTGGCAGCTGCTGACCATTTATTCTTTTTATCCATTTCAGTTGCTGTATAAAAATTCCTATCTGAGGTTTTAGTTAAGGGATTGTTGTTCCAAAGTCAACATGACCTTTTTTCTGCAATTGATCCTGTTTGAAGTTAACAACAGATGACAAATGAAATGTCCATTGTCCATTCCAGTGATGGGGATTTGCCTAAGGCAAGGTCCTGTGCTCATTTCCCCAAACCACATAGTCGTGCACTTTCCTCCTCAGTTACATTTTCAATGTCAAGTTGTCTAATATCATAATTCTCTCTCTCCAGCTTGGTTTCCAGTCTTCAAATCTTCTTTCAATTGCCTTCTTCAGCAAATTCTCATGCCTTAGAATATGACCAATCCTTGACGATATTGTGGTAAAGGATGATATTGTAGTAAATTGTGTGTTTTGCAAATCAGGCAGCAGATATCATTGCAGGAAGTGAAGCAATGCCTCACGATTTGTTCTGTCTTGCAGCCTCTTGGCAGTAATACGTTTCCTGAGTAAAGTTCATGATTTCCCTACTTCAGTAGTCTGTGTGACTATTCTTTAGCAGCACAATGAAGCCCAGGATGTTATAATATTCACTAACAATTTCCCTCCTTTACTACCCTACTCCAACCTTCATTTCACAACATCCTAATCTTGTACACCTGCTTTTCTCAAAGTCCATTTTCTTCCTCACACCAGAAGATAACAAAAGATCATACTATGATAATTTGTGTGCTGAGAAATGTTTTATGTTTGGAGAATGTATTCTTTGCTACTGCTATTTTATGTCTAATGACTTTATGGAAGTAACCATAGAATTGTTTTAGCGGTGGGAGTCCGGGAGGAAGTGCGAGGGCAGCCTGGGAAGGTAAGCCTTTCGTCTATAAATGTCTTACCTCGCACGACTGCGGCCTTTCAGTTGTTTCAGCAGCCGGAGTCCGAGAGGAAGCGCGAGGGCAGCCTGGGAAGGTAAGCTTCCACCCAATAAATTTGGGAGTTAATGTTTGAGTACATAATGGAGTAAACTTACTGGTGCAGAGAACACTGCGAAACTGAAAAAAAACTGATTCATTTTAAATGATTAACTAAGTAGAGATGGCAGGCCAGGTGATGTGTTGTAGCTGTGTGATGTGGGAGCTAGCCGATCCCATTGAGAACGGCAATGACCACATCTGCAGCAAGTGTTGGCTGCTTGAGGAGCTCCGGCTCAAAATTGATGAGCTGGAGTCTGAAGTCCAAACACTGCGGCACATCCGGGAGGGGGCGAAATACTGGATACTGTGTTCCAGGAGGCAGCCACACCTGGTAGATTAACTAATGCTAATTCGATCGGTGGGCAGAGATAGCAGTGTGTGACTGCAAGTGAGGCAGGTAGAGGGACCTTGCAGACAGGAACACAGGAGCTGCAGGCCTTGACATTGTCCCACAGGTATGAGGCACTTGCTCCCTGCATGGATGAGGAACAGGGCTGCTGGAAGGATGAATCAACTGACTATGGCACCATGGTCCAGGAGGCCATTCAAGAGGGGGGAGCAAAAAGACAGATTGTAGATGTAGGGGATTCCATCATCAGGGGGATAGGCAGTATCCTTTGCGAGTAGGATAAAGAATCCCGCATGGTGTGTTGCCTGCCCGGTGCCAGGGTGCGACACATCTCTGACCGGCTTGAGAGGATACTAGAGAGGGAGGGGGAGGATCCAGTTGTTGTGGCCCATGTAGGTACCAACAACATAGGCAGGACTAGGAAAAAGTACCTGTTTCGGGATTATGAAAAGCTAGGAACAAAATTAAAAAACAAGTCTTCAAGGGTCATAATCTCTGGATTGCTGCCCAAGCCATGTGCAAATTGTCATAGGGAGGCAAGGATCAGGGAAGTAAACACGTGGCTAAAAGAGTGGTGTGGGAAAGAGGGTTTCCTTTTCATGGGGCACTGGCATCAGTTCTGGGACAGGAGGGATCTATACCGCTGGGATGGACTCCACCTGAACAGGGCCAGATCCAGTGTTCTGACAAAAAGGGTAAATAGGGTGGTTAATAAGACTTTAAACTAGTAAGTAGGGGGAAGGGAGAAGTGAGCGTAGAGGGAGAATAACACTTAATGTAAGGCAAAGCAGCAGGTTAGCAGGTGACGAGGAAGCTTCAACTCCATTGAAAATTAGGAAAAAAGTTAGAGGGAAGGAGAACTCAAGAGCTGTTAGTAATGGAGGTAATAGGACGCAAAAAGAAGTTGCAAAAACTGGCATAAGGGCACTTTATCTGAATCAAGGTGGATGAGTTGACTGTGCAAATCATAGCAAATGGATATGATTTAGTGGCCATTACAGAGACATGGTTACAGGATGGACATGACTGGAAATTAAATATCCAGGGGTATCAAACTGTTTGGAAGGACGGACAGGAAGGTAAGGGAGGTGGTGTTGCTCTGATTTTTAAGGATGATATCAGGGCGGTAGTGAGAGATGATATAGGTTCTACTGAACAAAACATTGAATCCATTTGGGTGGAAATTAGGGATAGCAGGGAGAAGAAGTCATTGATAGATGTGGTCTATAGACCACCAAATAATGACGTCATGGTGGGGCAGGCAATAAATGTAGAAATAGCTAATGCATGTAAAAATGGTACAGCCATTATCATGGGGGATTTTAATCTACCTATCGATTGGTCAAACCAGGTTGGGCATAGAATGCATCCACGATAATTTCCTTGAACAATATGTAATGGAACCTATGAGGGAGCAAGCTATCCTAGACCTAGTCCTGTGTAATGAGACAGGAATAATTAATGATCTCACAGTTAGGGATCCTCTCAGAAGGAGCAATCACAGTATGGTCGAATTTAAAATACAGATGGAGCATGAGAAGGTTAAATCCAGTACCCATGTCCTGTGCTTAAACAAAGGAGACTATGAAGGGATGAGGAAGGAGTTAGCTAAGATAGAATGGGAGCAAAAACAGTATGGTGGGTCAATTGAGGAACAGAGGAGGACTTTCAAAACAATTTTTCACAGTCCTCAGCAGGAGTATATTCCAGTGATAAGGAAGAACTGTAGGAAAAGAGAGAGCCAGCCATGGATGTCTAAGGAAATGAAGGAAAGTATCGGATTGAAAAAAAACACATACGAAAAAGCAAAGAGTAGTGGGAAACTAGTAGACTGGGAAATCTTTAACGGCCAACAGAAAGCCACAAAAAAAGTTATAAAGAAATGTAAGATAGATTATGAGAGTAACCTAGCTCAGAATATAAAAACAGGCAGCAAAAGTTTCTATAAATATGTAAATCGTAAAAGAGTGACAAAGGTAGACATTGGTCCTTTAGAGGATGAGAAGGCCAATTTAATAACTGGGAATGAGGAAAAAGCCGAAACATTAAACAGTTATTTCATGTCGGCCTTCACAGTGGAAGACACAAATAACATGCCGAAAACTAATAGCAAGAAGATTATGGCAGGTGAGGACCTAAAAACTATCATTATCACTAAGGAGGCAGGGCTGGGCAAGCTAATGGGGCTAAAGGTAGACAAGTCTCCTGGCCCTGATGAGATGCATACCAGGGTACAAAAAGAGGTGATGGGGGAAATAGCAAATGCACTAGTAATTATTTACGAAAATTCACTGGACTCTGGGGTGGTTCCCGCAGATTGGAAAACAGCCAATGTGACGCCACTGTTTAAAAAAGGAAGTAGACAAAAAGCAGGTAACTATAGGCCAGTTAGCTTAGCTTCAGTCATGGGAAAAATGCTTGAATCTATCATTAAGGAAGAAATAGAAAGACATCTGGATGTAAATTGTCCCATTGGGAACACCCAGCATGGGTTCATGAAGGGTAGGTCATGTTTAACTAATTTTCTGGAATTCTTTGAGGACATTACTTGCATGGTGGACAATGGGGAACCTGTGGATGTGGTGTATCTGGATTTCCAGAAGGCATTTGACAAGATGCCACACCAAAGGCTGCTGCATAAGATAAAGTTGCGTGGTATTACAAGTAATGTATTGGCATGGATAGAGGATTGGTTGACCAGTAGATAGCAAAGAGTAGGGGTAAATGAGTGTTTTTCTGGTTGGCGGTCAGTGGCCAATGGTGTGCCTCAGGTATCAGTGTTGGGACCGCAATTGTTTACAATTTACATAGATGATTTGGAGTTGGGGGCTAAGTGTAGTGCGTCAAAATTTGCAGATGACACTAAGGTGAGTGGTAGAGCAAAGTGTGCAGAAGATACTGAAAGTCTGCAGAGGAATATAGATAGTCTAAGTGAGTGGGCAAAGGTCTGGCAGATGGAGTACAATGTTGATAAGTGTGAGGTCATCCATTTTGGTACGAATAACAGAAAAATGGACTATGTTTTAAATGGTAAAAAATTGTAGCACGCTGCTGTGCAGAGCGACATGGGTGTCCTTTTGCATGAATCGCTGAAGGGAGAATTGCAGGTGCAGCAGGTGATTAAAAAGGCAAATGGAATTTTGTCTGCCATTGCTCAAGGGATGGAGTTTAAAAACAGGGAGGCTGTCCTGCAGCTGTATAGGGTCCTGGTGAGGCCACACCTGGAGTACTGTGTGCAGTTTTGGCCTCCTTACTTGAGAAGAGATATGCTAGCACTGGAGGGGGTGCAGAGGAGATTCACTCAGTTGATTCCAGAGTTGAGAGTGTTGGATTATGAGGAGAGACTGAGTTGACTGGGATGATACTCATTAGAATTTATAAGAATGAGGGGATGTCTTATAGAAACATATAAGATTATGAAGGGAATAGATAAGGTGGAAGCAGGGAGGTTGTTTCCACTAGCAGGTGAAACTAGGACTAGAGAGCATCGCCTCAAAATAAAGGGAAGCAGATGTAGGACTGAGGTCAGGAGGAACTTCTTCACTCAAAGGGTTGTGAATCTGTGGAATTCCCTGCCCAGTGAAGTGGTTGAAGCTACCTCACTGAATGTTTTTAAGGCAAGGCTAGATAAATTTTTGAACAGGAAAGGAATTAAGGGTTATGGTGAGTGGGCGGGTAAGTGGAGCTGAGTCTCAAAGATCAGCCATGATCTTATTAAATGGCAGGGCAAGCTCGAGGGGCCAGATGGCCTACTCCTGTTCCTAGCTCTTACGTTCTGACAAGGTACTTTGCAGGTACTTTAATTGTGAAATCTGTTCCAACTTTTAACCATTTATTTTGACGTCTGCATTCCCAAAGTTATTTCTTCCAATCTTTATAACTTTCACTTTTAGCGTTATTTTCTATGCCCATTACTGACCCCTTTCAAAAGCAAAGTTTCTGGAAAAGCTCAGCAGGTCTGGCAGCATCTGTGAAGTGAAAAACTGACTTAACATTTCGGGTCCGGTGACCCTTCCTCAGAACTCAGGAAGGGTCACTGGACCTGAAACATTAACCCTGTTTTCTCCTTCACAGATGCACCAGACCTGCTGAGCTTTTCCAGAAACTTTGTTTTGTTCCTGATTTACAGCATCTGCAGTTCTTTCAGTTTTTACTGACCTCTTTCACGTTGATGAATACTAAAAGTAATCAAAACCGGAAATTTAAGAAGATGTTCCAATAATTGGGTTAGTTTGTGCTAAACTACACTTGACTCTTCCATACTTACAGTTTTTAATAATGCTACATTATAACCTGCAACCAATCTAACATATTGTTTTATTTTTCTAATTGTCACGAAACCCTTGACTTCCACACACTCACTCCTATAGCAACACAGCTAAGAATGCAGTATCCTGATAACACTGCGGCTGTATTATTTCTTTAATCAGCCGGAAAGTAGGAGTTCGAATCTAGCCACATAAAGTTTGAAAAGCTGAACTTAAAATGTTCCAAATGCTTTTTTTCAAATTAAAGGAGAAGGTAGTCTCAGTAAACACAACCATGAAGCAGCTGCCAGCAAAATTTTAATCTGTTCATTTCTGTTCTTCTGGGGAAGAGTCATACCACTCTTAGCAGCTCAGCTTCTATGAGACTCCAGTCCGGACAATTGTGCTTGATTCTTACTGGCCTTTTGAAATGACTCAGAAAGCCAATTGTTTGAATGAAATTGACTCAGTTACCTGGTTTCAATGACTTTTGATAAATATGGTTTTTACAACGCAGGTGGTATCTTTTATTTCACATGCTTCCCCTGGGAGAATGAAATAGAATCTTTACAGGATGCAATGTGTGAGGATGTGTTGTGGAGGTACTTTTGGAGTCAGTGGGTTTGTAATGGTTGGGGTCAAAGTAGGGGGAGACAGCAGGAGGTATCTGAGGGCTGGTGCTCAGCCTCCACAAAATAGGGATCAGTACGCCAGACAACAACAGCACCATCCTTTATGACAGAGAAACTGACCGTATCAATGTCATATTGACAATTTTCAATGAACCAGTTGAGTCAGGTAAAAGGCCAAATAGACGGATCCAAGTAGAGGGAAAGTCTTGGAGGTGTGTGAAGGGATGTGTAGGATGCGCAAAGAAAACTTATCCAAAGTAATGGGCACAGAGGCAAAGGCAATGGAAGAGTTCAATGTCATGTTGTGTCCGAAATTCATTAAGGTGGGTGTGTAAATGGATCAAACTAAGACATTTGCTGAATACAGAACATTCAGAATCAGAGAGGACGGTCAGAAGGGACAGTAAGTACACATCAGGAGGTGGGTTTAAGACAGGGGTTGGAGTCGGAGGAAGGGGAGGAAGGTTTCAGAGGAATTGGATATCTCTAAGTTGTTGCATCTTGTGTTCCTTAATGCTTGAAAGGAAAATAAATGTTTCTTGTTGAAATTTAAGTTTATCAATTTCACTTCCAATTTCCACCCTGCTCTCACTTCACCTGGTCCATCTCTGACTCCCCCCTTCCTTTCCTCAACATCTTTGTTTCCATTTCTGGGATAGGCTGGTCATGAATATCCACCACAAACCTACCGACTCCCACAGTTACCTTTATTATACATACTTCCACCTGACTTCACGTAAAGCAGCTTCAAGACCCCAGCAACTGCAGAAAGCTAAAACTAAAATCTTGGTTCTCTGGGAGCTTGATCCCACTCATTCAGGCTGTTTCTATTGTTCCAACTTAAAAAAAAATTCCAAAGCCTCACAAACTGTTTACTTTATTGCCTTTGAGAAGACTGAACATCACCTCTGTCTCAAGCCTTCTTCTTAAAAAAAACTTGGACAAAATTCACTTCTTAAAGCCATAGTGTCATTGCACATGGCATCTTCCTACGTATTTGCAAAAAGTGTAACACCTGCCCATTTACTTCTTTTCTCCTTACTTACACATGAAGCAGCAATTTACCTCCATTTCACTCAGTCTAGTCTATTGTATTCACTGCTCACAATGTGGCTTCTTCTACATTGGGGAGATGAAGCACAGACTGGGCAAACGCTTTGGAGAATGCTTGTATTCTGTCTGCAAAAAAGACCCTGAGCTTCCAGTTGCCTGCCATTTCAACTTACTGACATGTTCCCTGGCCCAACATCTCTATCTCGGTCTCCGGAAAAGATCAGTGCAAGCTGGAAGAACAGCACCTCATTTTCCACTTGGGAACTCTGTAGCCTTCTGGACTCAACATTTAGTTCAACAATTGTAGGGCTTGAGCACCTTCTCCTATGTCTTTAACCTGGCCCTACATAACAGACCTTCTTATCACATGGTATCACAACCAACCCATTGTCAACAACCAATGGTCCCCATTAGCAGCTATTTATTCTCCCAGGCTGACCTTTACCCATTACTTTGTTTTCCCAACTTTCTCTCTCTCTGGCCTCCATTGCCATGTATCTTTTACCCCTTCCCCCTCCCTCACCCCAATTTTAGAATACATACCAGTTTTTTCCTAGATACAATCAGTTCTAAAGAAGGGTCACTGAACCCAAAAAAACTCTGCTTTCTCTCAACAGATGCTGCCAGAACTACTGAGATCTTCCAGCAATTTCTGTTTTTGTTTTTGATTTCCAGTATCCACAGATCTTTCTTTTTTGTTATGAATTTAAGGAATGCATGTTAAGGAGAAAGTGAGCTAGGTTAGCAGCTTGTTAAGGGTTCTCAGGAAGTAAAATTAACTAAAGAAAGTAGCAAGTGAATGCACTAAATCTTTCTGGAAAGGAATTTGATTACAACAATAACAGCTAAACAGGAAGCTTTAGCATGGAGATGTGGGTCATACTATGTTGAGGTTAGAGCACCTGCAAGGTTTTTGTGGGGGGAAAAATATCAAATCATTCATTTTGATTTTTGCACTTAGATCATTTCAAACAGTACTTAAATTATGTTCAAAATTTGTATTTTTCTTTTGAGTGATAACTTTCTGTTCTTTTGTTAAAAGTACATTGGCAGCTTCGTGTGAATATATTCAGTGACTGGCCACCACAGGGAAAAGAACTCATATCAAACCACGTCTCATTTATGCACTGTTATGATCAGTTGGTATCTCAACAATTGCTAACAACAAACAGTCAAAGCATCGACTCATCAAATCGTTTCCTAAGGTCATTAAGGGTAAGGAATAAATATGAGCTTTGACTACCATTCTCCAGTCATTGCTCCATATGTACGAGGGTTCCGTTCCTAAGAACATCGTTGCATGGTGAAATTCGTGAGACCCAACTTTGTTAAAACAGAGTAGAAATTGCAGATATGCAATCTTTGTCTGTAGATGTTGAATTTTGTTATTATTTTTTGGCATGGATCGGCAAATTTGCGAGCTGTGATCTCACAGACAGAGAGGATTTACTGTAAGTATTCATAACATGTTACTTTCGGACGGTACAGTGGCAAAGTAGTGAGCACTGCTGCCTCACAGCACCAGGGTCCTGGGTTTGATTCCACCTTCAGACGACTGTCTGCGTGGAGTTTGCTCATTCTCCCCATGTCTGTATGGGTTTCCTTTGAGTGCTCCAGTTTCCTCCCACAGTCCAAAGATGTGCAGGGTAGGTGGATTGGCCATGCTAAATTGCCTGTAGTGTCCCGGGATGTGTAGATTAGGTGGGTTTTAGGGGGCTGGGTCTGGGTGGGATGCTTTGAGGGTTGGTGTGGACTTGTCGGGCCAAAGGGCCTGTTTCCACACTGTAGGGATTCTATGAAAATGAATGAAACATCCTAGAATCTATCAGAGCTGCAAGTTTGTCAATGCATAACCTGGCTACAGTATTTTCCTTAAATTTATGATTCTACTTTAAAAAAAACTGAAAAGAAATTCATTTTATTTTACTTCAGTATCCTCCTTTTGACTTAATGTAAATTGCAAAAAATCCTTTGAGATATTTAGTATCCTTACCACATTAATCTGACTCATGACTATATATTATAGGAATCCATAATTAAAGGTGTTACATTTTATTATCAACATGGCTTTTTTTGTATTATTGAGATTTACTTGATCTCATGATTACATACAATTTATGGAGTAAAATACCAAAGTACTTTTGGGCCACTGAACATACCAAATCATGAAATAATGCAGTTGCATTTCAAATATTCCACTTGGACAAGCTTTTATTTTGCACAAAAACAAATCCAAAATTTATTGTTCATGGTAGACAGTATCGTTAGCCATTGATTTGCATTAAGATTTACCAGTTCAACTAAGGAAAAAAAGATGCTGTTTGAAATAACTCCACGAATGACGGCACCCCATCACCAGGTCACCCTTTATTTACACGTGCATAGTAAATGACACTGACCCAGCTAGCTCAGAGCTGGCTCTTTGAGTGTTCAGAATCCCTGACACTCCTGCTTATATCTGTCAGCCAGGACTCCCTGACTGGACCAGGTTAACAGCCCCAAGCAGGGAAACTATATTCTATGAGGTCCACCTGGCCGACTTTGTTCCAATCACTACATCCCTCTCCCTTCATGTCCTGGGATGTATGCCTGTTCTTTTTCATGAAGCTTCTCCTGGGGCATTTTTGTGTGTACCCAACTGTAGCCCACCTCTTGCACCCAGAATGTCTCGGTCAAAATTCCTCTTCTTCTTCAGGCTGTAACAGCTTTGAGGCTGCAACATCTGTCATGTTCATCTCATTCTCAGAAGTTTCTTTGATGTTAAATGGAGGGTGAGAACCCATGGGTTCGGACAGACCTTCCAGAGATTCTGAGGGGACAGATATGTTTTACTCCTGCCCCCTTTGCAAGGTTGTAGCTTTCGTG
Organism: Ginglymostoma cirratum; assembly: GCA_024137785.1. Lineage (NCBI taxonomy): Eukaryota > Metazoa > Chordata > Chondrichthyes > Orectolobiformes > Ginglymostomatidae > Ginglymostoma > Ginglymostoma cirratum. The sequence continues at coordinate 3,005,648 of JAHRHZ010000251.1, forward strand.
CGGCCTACCTGCTTGTTCAGGACTGCCTCTCCTACCCAAACTTTGGACGTCACTGGACCTGAACTCGCATCGGCCATGCCTCTTAACCTTGCAGGGCCATTTCCATGGTTTCGACACTGAACCTTGTCCTCTAAAGTAAATTGTCTCTCTCACTTAGATGCGTCTTGTGTCTGGTATTGGCGTTCCTGATGCCATTTCATCCTCCCCACCCAGATCAAGTAAGATCAGTTTTAACCTGGTACAGAGTCTTCTCTCCATTATCAACTGTCCCTGTAGTTGCATGAGGAGTAGTCTTAGATCAAACAAGAACCAGTACAATTTGGTTTTGAGCAAATATGTAGACTGTTCGTTTAAGCCTGCCTTCAAAGTTTGGACTTCTCTTTCTGCCAGGCCATTGGATGATGGATGGTATGGATCTGCTCTTACATGCTGAATGCCATTTGACTCTAAAAAATACGCGACAACCCTCATGTAAATGACTATCTGTTATCTGTGACCAACACCTCTGGGTGTCTGTGTACTGCAAAAGATGCTCGCCGCTTTTCAATCATCATCCTCATGTTTGACAAATCAACTGTATGCAAGTCCAACCACTTTGAATGGGAGCCCACAATTATTAAAAACATCGAACCCATGAAAGGACATAGCCAATGTGTAATCAAGTCCAGGGTGTGTGTGGTTATTAATGTGGGGGAGCTGCTGGCGGTAATTTTTGTCCTAGTTAGCACTCTGTGCATTGCCCCACCAATGCAGCTATGTTGGCATAAAATTCTGGCCACCAGACATAGTGTTTCATCAACGTCTTCATTTTGGAAGCCTGTACATGACCCTGGGTGAGGTCTGTCAGTATCTTGCAGCAACGTCTGTTCGACATAATCACTCTTGTTTCCTATGATAAAATGCCATCCTCTACAGTGATCTGGTCTTGCTGGGTCCAAAGGATTCAATTCTGATTGTGACACGACCAGCTGTTTTAGTTTAGCCAGGACCAGATCTTGTTGCATCCAGAGTCTGGTATTGTCATCAGTGACCAGAAGGGTGTCTGGAATGTTTAAAACCGGAATGCACTCTTCCAATGGCGGCACCCCCAGTGGTGTGTCTGCACTGGGAAGTAGCTCAAGATATCTACAGTTGAAATTTGGCCTCCCAGATGTTTTTCCAACTTGTATGTGTATGTGCTCAGAATGAGAGCCCACTGCTGAATTCAGTGAGAAACTATGAGTGAAACGGCCTTGCCGTCTTTGAGTAACTCCAGCAGCCGTTTGTGATCTCTTACTATAACCATTTTATGTCCATAAAGATATTGGTAGAACTTTCTTATACTAAAGATGACCACCAAGCCTTTCTTGTCCATCTGGGCGTACATTTGTTCAGAATCACCTAAAGTCCAGGAAGCATACAATGTCAGGAGTTCCTCTCCGCTGGGCCAACACTACCCCGCTACCATATAGGGAGGTATTGCATATCAGCACTACATCTCGCTTGAGGTCATAGTATGCCAAAATCTTAGATGACGACAGCTGCTTCTTCACATTCCTAAAGGCTATTTAGTGTCTTAGAGCTGTACAGCATGGGAACAGACTCTTCGGTCCAACTTGTCCATGCTGACCAGATAACCTAAATTAATCTTGTCCTACATGCCAGCATTTGGCCTATATCCCTCTAAACCCTTCCTATTTAAATACCCATCTAGATGTCTTTTACATGTTGTAATTGTACCAGCCTCCACCACTTCCTCTGGCAGCTCATTCGATACAAGCACTACGCTCTGCATGAAAAAGTTGCCCCTTAGATCACTTTTCAATCATTCCCCTCTCATCTTAAACCTACATGCTCTAGGTTGGGTCTCTGTTACTCTGGGGAAAAGACTGGATATTCACCCTATCCATGCCTCACATGATTTTATAAACTTTTAAAAGGTGTCCCCTCAATTTCCAATGCTCCAGGGAAAATAGCCCCAGCCAATTCAACCTCTCTCTATAGTTCAAATCCACCAACTCCGCCACAACTTCCTTCCTACAGCAGGGAGACCAGGATTGAACAGATCTAGGCGATGAGACTATTTCGAAGGCTGACCCTCTTTCAATAGCAGATGCAAGGGTGCAAGGATGGAGGCCAAGTTATGGATAAATTTTCTGTAGTAATTCACCAACCCAAGGAACTGCCTAAACTCCTACAAAGATATGGTAGCTGGCACTTTACTGGCCGCCCTCACTTTATCTTCAAATGGGTGTAATCCAGTCTTGTCAATTCTTAACCTAAATAAGTCACTTGGGGTGCCTGGAATACACAATTTTCCCCCCTAAGGTGTACTTCCATCTTGGAGAAACATTTTAGCACTACATCCAAGTTCTCCAAATACTCTTTAATAGTCTTCTCGGTTATTAGCACATCATCCAGATAAATGGCGACCTGGGTAGGCCTTGTAGAATGTCTTCCATTGTCTGCTAGAAAATGGCATAGGCTGATGAAACTCCAAAGGCAGTCTCGTACATTGCTACAAACTCTTCTGAGAATCCTCATCTGATTGCAATTGCAGGTATGCATGGCTCTTGTCCAGCTTCGTAAAGGACAGCTCCGCTGCCAGTTTTGCATACAAGTCCTCTATGTGAGGGATTGGGTACTTACCCAGCTGTGAAAAGCAGTTTACTGTTTGTTTGAAATACCCACAAAGGTAAACCGACACGTTGGGCTTCACAATCGGTAAAATGGGAGCTGCCCATTCAGCAAACCAACTTTTTTGCTGTCCCGTGTCCGCATGTCGGCAGCGACTGCAATGGCTTGCTGGCCCGGATGTTAAAGTAAATTTTAACCATTTCGCTGAGGATTGGCTCTTTTTTGGCAATTTGCTGTGGGCTGACCTGGTCCCCCTGCTCAGAATATGTCTTGAGTGAGGCTATGCATTCACCTTCAGACAAGTGGTGTTCCCCAAGATTAGTCAGTCCGCCGAGGAAGTCCGCTTCCATCGGAATACCCAGTAACTCATAAGCTCCACTTGGTACATTTTCTAATGACCAAGCCAGTTGTAGAACCTGTTTGAAGTCAAGTTGGTCTTTAGCTGGTAAGCGTTTTTGTATGATTACATCATTTATCCCACATACCAAATGGTCACTCAGCATCTCACTTAGGGTTAAACCAAAATCACATGTCTCTGCCAGTCATCTTAATCTTGGCAAAAATCCTGGTATGGATTCACTTGATTCTCAAACTGCCGATATATCCGATCTCAGTATCTCAGAATTAGAGGAGGCTTGTGATCATAATATTCCTTAGCTAAATCTGCCACCTCTTGAAAGGCTTAAGGGACTGGTGCCTCAGGGAAAGTTAGGCTTCTAATATCCAAAAAAACAAGTTCACAAGCTATTAGGAGAATTACTCATTGCTCATCATCTGCCCCAATGTCATTTGCCCAGAATAAATAGTACATTCTTTTTACATTCTGGACCCATCTTCAACAGTGGGATACAATGAGTCAAGCTTCCCAAACAGCAACACAATGTCAGAAATGCTTACCCCAACTCAAAGATGACTGTTGTGAGCAAATATCTTCAGGGGCATGTTTTTCCTCTTGTCATCACTAAAACAACTCCATGAATGTCAATATCCCATCATCAAGTCACCCTTTACTTACACATGTAAAGTACATGATGTGGACACAACTAGTTCAGAGCCACTTCCTGGAGTGAACAGAATCCCCGACACTCCTGTTTATATCTGTCAGCCAGGACTCCCTGATTGAACAGGATTAACAATCCTAATCAGGGAACTCATGTTCTATGAGGCCCATCTGGCTGACTTTGTTCCAATCCCCACACTGCCCTCACAAACTGCCTGGGTAGGAATTAATATAAAGAGATTGAGGTTGAATTTCAGCTTATTTCTGCTTGTTATATGAATGAGATAGAGAAGGGCCCAGTGATACCATAAGCAAATTGTAGGTTGCCACAGGGACAGGGCTGGTGAATTGTCCTACCTTGGTTCATTGGGATTTCACCTATACGTTTTAAGACCTTAACCTTCAGCCCTCAGGTCTCTTCATGCCCATGGTATTTATGCCCCCAAGGTAACTCAACCAGTATCCATGCCAGAAAAACTTCAAAAAGCTGAAATTAAACTAAGTTATAAGAATCTAGCTCAGATTTCATTATACAGATTTGATAGTAAAGCCCATTCAAAGCCTTTTTTTTTGCATGTGAATCTTTCATGCTTATTACCTAATAAAAGCAAATTTCTATTCAAGCCTTACTGCAGAGATAGCTAATACATTAATCGACTGTTGATAATACAGAACTTAAACATTGGTAAAAATGAGACACAAATTTGAAGATTTTGACATACACTCATCAGAGCTGGAATAGAAGAAACCAAACTTTGAAAGGGAACACCAATTTGTATTGGGAGATTTCTCAACTTACACATCTCTACCAGTGAGTTCTCGATTGCAAGCCTGCATTCGCTGGTCAAAATACATGTTGGAGTTATTGCAGTTCCATGTACTACAAGACCAACATTATGACCAACCTCATTAATGCCCTAACCATCTGCTCACCTTGTAATCTTGATGCTAAGGTAGGGCACTTTTTGTTCCTTTATTCATTCACAAGGTGAGGGCCTCACTGACCAGGCCAGCATTTATTGACATATATAAATGCCCAGAGGGAAGTTAAGAGTCATCCACACTGCTGTGGTGCTAGAGTCATATGTAGGCCAGACCAGGTAACCTTGGCAGTTTCCTTCTTTAAAGGACATTAGTGAGCCAGATGGGTTTTTCCTCAAAAATTGACAATGGATTCATGGTCATCATCGGACTCTTAATTCCATATTGCTTTGTGTAATTGAATTAAATCATGGCAGGATTTGAACTCTGGTCCCCAGAACATTACCTGGTTCTCTGGATTAACAGTCCAGCAATAATACCACTAGGCCATCACCTCCTAGTTAAAGACTATTGTGCATGATAGTGCTAACCTTGATCAAATCGTCAGACACTATATAATATATAAATTCATGAAAGGTCCTATGGCCATCATGTTTGGCCCTAAAATATGTCCAGTCTACATCCAGTTACACCGGAAGAGGAAGATGTCTCAAACATTTAAGTAGCAGTGAAACTAGCCATCTCATGTTGCCACTTTTTAGTAAATATACAAGTCACAAGTAATATTTTCATCAGGATGCTGCTGTTAAGCTAAAAAGACATTCCACCTCACACCCAAAAGTACAGTCATATGTCACACTGCACCAGTGTGATGTCAGGTACAAAGATGACATGTCTCAACACTTGGCATATCATCTCAACCAATATATCGCTTTGAGTGCCCACAATAAGCAGTATGCCAAATGTGTTCAACCATTCCGTGCTTTTAAAACTCAGAACATAGGTTCTAGTGCTCAGGGTAATTTTGCTGTTGGATATTTATTAAACAATTCATACTCTGCTAACAATTACACCAGAAATCTATTTAAAATGGTCAGATATGTTTGCAGTATGTTTCATTCTCATGTGCTAGAAGCTACATATATTCACATAGGACACTGTTTGGTACAGGCAAATGGACTTTGTGCATATATCACACAATTTACATTGAGAAATGGTTATGGAAACTGGCAACCCTTGCTGCATTCCCCATGGCAAAGCCCTGATCAATCAAATTCTACCTGTCTAGTCTGTGTTAATCAGCTGGTTTGTATTGACAATTAATACCATCTCCATGCTAATCATGGTCCAACCACTCAGAATCTTTTTTCACGGTGTACGAATTGGTGTTTCCTTTTGAAATTTGGTTTCTTGCGTTCCAGTCCTGATAAATGGAAGATGAACATTTTCCATTTGTGTCCTTTTTTTAGCAATATTTAAAAGATTGTTTAACTTGGCAATCAAACTCAGCACTCAGCGCTCATCAATTGAAACATTTGGAATATTTGAAAATCAGCTGAGCATTCATAATTAGACCTTAGAGAAATGCTTACCAGTGACTAATGAATCTTCTCCAAAATCAGTCTTTTTTTTATAAATTCTCACTGATACCTCATCTTGTCTACATTTAGGTTTTGAAGTGTTAGTGATTTAAATAACTTCAGACGAAAACAGCTAAACAAACATCTGGATATTTATGAGCACTCTAAACACAGAACTATGGGTTCAAGTTGTTGCTACAGTGAAACTGAGCCCTGTTCTAAGTCAGCGTTGAATTCAAATTGCCCTGCTGGGTTTAGGCTCCCGCCATGTGTGAATCACGTCCTACTTCCTATTTCCTAACAGCAAGAAATGGATCTGCTGGAAGTGGCTGTAGGACTTATGCATGTGGGTTCCAATTGCCATTTTTGAAAGTTCTTCCTGATTCTGAAAGAAATCCAAGCTATTAGTGGTATAAAAATTAAGTTATGCTCAGGTGAAAGGCTGGACAGTATTTAAACATATTTACAAACTTAACTGCTCCACGTTATCCATCTTAAATCCAACAAGGCACATTTTGTAAGGGAAGGAAAACTAACAGATAATTCAGTTTGAATATCCTATCCTTTTACATTGGTCCATGAAAGATATTATGTTTGATGTTATGAGAATGGATTTCAGTTGAATCAAAATCTTGCCAGATAAAAGAGAAATACTAGGGATTCTGGAAATCTGAAACAAACACAAAAAGTGCTAGAAAAATGCAGTAGCTCTGACAGCATCTTTGGGTTAAAACAGAGCTAACATTTCAAGACTTTTCTTCACAAATAGTACCAGCATTCAATATATTCAATAATACTCAAAATTGTGTCAGCGTAATTTTTGGTATAATTGCTCTATTCCTTAGTTTTTAAGCAAGGCATATCATTTTTACCCTTCCTCTTCCATAGGCAATGATTTCTATTCCAAGACCTAAACTATCTGACATTCGTGAGTCTATTTAATGAACTAGCTACTCACAGGAAAATGATGGTTCTTCATTTTTGCCCCCTGCCGATATCTACAGCTTGTCTGCAGTTCCTGGCTAAAACACAATAAAATAATAATCATCATGAATAAGAAATCTGATTGTCCTCTGTCTAGCCCAGGGATAGTAAGATCATTTATGGCATGATGTACTCAAATGAGATCCAGTAAGTCAGAAGCAAACCACAAACTGAAATAAAAGCAAAATAGACCAGATACTCAAAACCTGAAATAAAACCTGAAAGTGCAGGAAATACTCGGCAGATCTGTCAGCTCTGTAGTTGCCACCATCCCACTCATGCAAAAAAAGAACAACTGGTGGTGGGTTTAACCTGAGGGGCACCACACCTCAGGCAAAGGCAAAGTTGAGAAAGTATGACCTTCATGATAACCTCAGCTGGTGCGGAATTGAATCTGCGCTGTTGGCATCTTTTTGCAAAACAAACTAGCATCCAGCCAACTGAGTTGAATATGACTCTTCATCAGAAAGTATGGGAAGAAGACCTAATGAGAAATCATATTCAACTGAAAACATTAACTCTGTTTCTCTCTCTCCATACACACTGCCAGATCTTCTGAGTATTTCTAGCACTTACTGTTTTAATTTCAGACTATGGATGGAACCTGGCCTGATGGTTCATTTAACACAGCAGGCAGTGAATGCATTTAGCTACAGCACGACTGTAAGAGACGATTCTGTATTATGTTTGTTTCTCAATTTAAATTGCAACACGATTGTACCATTTCACTGAAGCTGTGCTACCTCGCATTGCATTTTGGTTCTCATAATGTGAAAGGACATAAGATGCCCTACACACATTACAGGTTTGAAACTGACTGCCCACATAATATTAAAAGAATGTCTCAATAGATGAACAAGACCACAAAATTGCAGACTGCATTAAGCTTTCATAAGTTATTATGCTGCAGCAGTGATCTGAGACCTGGCTTTCACATTGATATCTATAACCATTATAAATAAGGATAAGCACAAATGGAGATCTGTGTAAAGCTCATTTTCTTCCACTTCAACTTGATCTGCAGCCTCAGATTTGAAATAAAATGGCAGCATGTTACACAGGAGAAATTGCACTGAAGCATGGAACCCAAAAAGAAAGTTTGGCAATAAACTGATCTTTACATTAAATTCTGAAATCAAATAAAACCAAGGTAATGCTCATTATTCTCATTAACATGAAAGCAATCTATTCAACATCAACAAGTGTGCAATGCCTAGGAATCAGCAGAAATATTTAAAAAACACAAAATACATGTTTTTTTAATCATTTAAAATTTTGCATTATTGATATCATTTTTCACATCATTAGGCCAAGTCTGTTCATTACAAATGCATGAATCAAAGAAGCAGGGAATGTTACATTATAGGAGGCTATTTGGCCCATCATGCTTGCAGACTCTCTTTCAAAGAGCTATACAACTTCCTTGCTCTTTCTGTACAACCCTGCAATTATTTCCCAGTTCAAGGGCAAAGTGCCCTGGGATGTGCTGAGGTTGTGAAAGGAGGTATACAAATGCAACTCTGTTCTCTCTAAAAGCTACCCTTACTTACGAATGCTATTCCTTACTTTTTAAACAGTATTTCAGTCACAGACATAAAGAAATTGCACTATTAGTGAAACCTGTGCATTTTTGTTTGCCATGGAAACATGCAGTTCCTTGTATTTGTGTAAAACTGGCTTTGAAATCATTGTGGTATCACACAGTATTAAAAGCTACTTGCAAATCTGAAGATGCCATCATGGGAAGAAATACAAAGACATGCTCCATTTGGAATGAAATATAAAAACAACCGCTTGCATTATCTGACAAGAAAATTCTATGTTCTTCCCAGAATCCCTTGTTATCTTTTTTATTGCATTCTGCAGCTGACATCTCACACAATAGAACTCATTAACCTGAATTCCTAGAGTTCATATTTAAACAATGCTGTTTATTTATGCTGCATTAACGCGAAGAAAGTACTTGTTTTTTTCTTTCTAACATTTAGCAGTCCAGGTAAATTACAGCTGCAAACATCCTTAACCCATCACAATGTATGCATCCCTCTAGTCTCATTTGTGCTCAGTGAATCAGAAACACACTATACATGCTTGAGCTGGAAAGAATACGGTTGCACAGAGGGTAGTCTTGCTGAAAGATGAAGTTAAATGATGACAAAGTTAGCTGTTACATGATGTGTGGCATACTGTGGGAAAATACTTAACAGGTAAGTAACACAAATGACAAATTATTTTGTTGGATGCCTGAAAGGTACAGGGTACACATTTTCCTATGAGAAAGAAAATAATTTGCATCTACAAAAAATCTTATCACATCCTGAGCGAATCCAAAGGCATTTTGCAATCAGTTATTTGCTTTTTGACAGCTCATGTAGTTAAAAGTAACAGATTGGGTATTCTGTATGATTGCATTTTTTAGGTGTGGCTTCCCGATTTCGTTTCTTTCATGGGCCTCGGTAGAGCAGAAAATAGACCTCCTGAAGATGTATTTCTAATGTTTGGCTTGGTCTCTGAGGGCCTTGTCGTACCTCCAGAGAGTCTGCCACATAATGCTCACAATATGTGATCTGCACAAACGGAGCAGGCAAATGGGAAATGCGATGTGTGGCAATATGTTTACAAATGTGAGATCCTATTTAAATGAAGTACCACCCGCGCTGCCTATGTGCCTCAGAAACATGTTTACTGTTTCCCTCCCATTACATGTACTATGAGGGCTATTTGTTATTTGACCTGGTGCACAGCTGGGCTTTAAATATGATGATGACAGTGATGAGTATGTACATCCCTGGTGAGCACATATTAGCATGAGAATGTGCCATAAGGCACAGTGCACCTATAATGGCTGAGCAGTGGAGAATTACATGAGGTTACCTGTCAAAACTTACCTCCATGAAACTCTCAAAAATTGACATTTAGCTGAGGTTTGCTAAAATTCAGCCCACAGTGACAAATCATAGAATCCCTACAGTGTGGAAACAGGCCCTTCAGCCCAACAAGCCCACACTGACCCATCCCTGAACACTACAGGCAATTTAGCATGGCCAATCCACTTAGCCTGCACATCTTTGGACTGTGGGAGGAAACCAGAGCACCCAGAGGAAACCCATGCAAACTGCACACAGACAGTCACCCAAGAGTGGAATCAAACCCAGGTCCCTGGCGCTGTGAGGCTGCAGTGCTAACCACTGAGCCACTGTGCTACACACACAAATAGGGCTAACACAATGGAGAATTAAATGCAGCATGTGCAATAGCTGAATAGAGTCAAGAGACAGAAAGATACAGAGACAAATCAATCTAGCACAAATATTATTTTGTTTCATTTTTGAGATATGTGGATATGTGGTGGAATTCTTTTAGTCTATTAAAATGTTAAACCTATTTCAAATAGATTTTGCTTAAGCCAAGGATATAGTTCATTAATGTGTTTAAAAATGCCGTATGAAACTGATTTACAATAATTCAAACACTTGGCTGGAGATGCACCTACCAACTGCGTATCACAACTGCCATTTTCTTGTAGCAGAGTTTGAAATTTACTCTAAACACTAAAGTGAGAGAAAATTGGCCAATAAAGGCTGCCATTAAAAGTTATTAAAAGTGAGGGGCCAAGGTGGGAGCAATTGGGCCTTTGAAAAAGTTCATGTTTTATAATTGTACAATGAGGCTACATTATCAGTCCTATATTAACTAGAGATAAAAGAAACAATATGTACACAGACAAAAGTCCTCATCATTCACAAATAATGTTAAACCCCTCAATTGTTGTTAGACAATAATGTGCTTCACTCTATTGTAGATCATACACCTACATCATGCAACGTTTGCCTTAATAACACGTGGAACATCTTTGACAAAAACTTCACAATAAAATAATTTACTCACTTTTCCTTCTCATCTAAAAATGTCATTTACTAACAAAACGCTATAAGAAGTATAATTTAAAATGCATCTTTCTTTTCCTTAGCAATCCAAAAAATACTCTTTAGTGAATCAATTTTAATGGTAATAACTGTTGTTTATATTAATTTCCCAAACACTAAAAAAATTAAAGATGAGTTAATTTTGTTCAGTAGCATTGTTCAAGGGATTAATGCTTGCCAGGACATGTAAGAAGACAATTAACAAAAGCAGTTTAGAAGGTAAACATGTGCAGAATGACAAACGTTCTTCTCAAAACTCAAAAGGTGACTACAGTATTCCTTGTGCAGGGCTCAGAATTTATTATAACATACCTTATAATATCTTAAAAGCTTAATTATGGTGTGAAGATAATGTGATGTATGGCTCCTCAGGTCATCATTTTAAGATCTGTTTCTCCTAATGCTGATGCACAACTTCCATAACTCTATTACCAAAGCACATCAAAAATTGTAATTTAAGGCATAGTTTCATCATTGATCAGGCCTCTGTTTCTTCCAAATGTTTCACTGCCATATGGGTTTTATGGTGTGGTGGTAACGTCCTACCTTTGGACCAGGTCACCTGGGTTCAAGTACCACTTGCCCTGGAAATGGTAAGTTGCTGATAGTGAGGGAGAGAATAATGCAATTGAATGTCAAGGAGCCGCACAGTCAGATTCTCTCTTTTTGGCGATGGTCTTTGCTAACATTGATGTGGCATGAATTTAAAGCAAATATAGATAGGTTTTTGATCTTGCAAAGTATCAAGAGAGTATCAAGGAATTGGAAAGCAAGGTGAAGCCATGATTGTATTTTGTAGAGAAGCAGGCATGGCTCTGCATATGATCGAATCCTGTTCCTATCTTTGGTGCTCCTTTATTCAAAGCAAATGGATATTTTTAGTTAGGTGGATCATTAATCTAGGAGAAATTTAACAATAAACAGACATGAAAGTTTGCACATGTGTCAAGATCACAAACCCGGGAACTATTGATAAAGCAGAGAAGCTGTTCACAGAACTCGTGTGCTTCTAAAAATGGAATGTTTTTATGTACGATTGCAAGAAAGCCTTCCAAGTCTGAAAATCATCTCAGCGTAGTTGCTTTCTACTGTGCATTAGCATCTGTTTCTGTTTTGATTTCTCTTTTTATTCTTATTTTAATCTCATTTTTATTGTCCAGTTATTTTAATTCTTTTAACCTAATTTCTTTCTATTTTTACATTTTTACATTGATAAACCGAGATGAAAAACCAAAGCCTACAGTCCAGGATGTTCAAACTAATAAAATAGACAACACAAGATTCAGGAAATGACAACTAGATTTTATTAAAAACAGAATTTAAAGCATTCGAGATTACCAGAATGCAGCAAAGCAGCAAATTTGATGTAAGCGTCATCTTTGCACGTCCTCAGCCTTTGGAGAGAGTTGTAAGGACATTGCAGAAGAACAATTAAACTGACATTTTTCTGCAACATCAGATTTTTTTTCTATTCATTTGTGGTATGTGGGTGTCACTGGCTGGCCAGCATCTCTTGCCTGTCCCTAGTTGTCCTTGAGCTGGTGGTGAACTGACTTCTTGAACCACTGCAGTCCTCCTGCAGTGGGTTGACCCATAATACTATTAGGGAGGGAATTCCAGGAAGTTAACCCAGCGACAGTGAAGCAACAGTGTTATATTTTCAAGTCAGGATGGTGAGTGGCCTCGGGGGGTAACTTGGAGGTGGTGGTGTTCCCATATATCTGATATATATTCCTTCTAGATGGAATTGGTTGTGGGTTTGGAAGGTGCTGTCTGAGGATCTTTGGTGAATTTCTGCAGTGCATCTTGTAGATAGTACAAACTGCTGCTACGAGCATCGGTGGTGGAGTGAGTGAATGCTCGTGGATGTAGTGCCAATCAAGCGGGACGCTTTTTCCTGGATGAGGTGTCAAGTTTCTTGAGTGTTGTTGACGCTGCATTCATCCAGGCAAGTTGGGAGTATTCCATCACACTCCTGTCTTGTGCCTTGTAGATGGCAGACAGGCTTTCTGGAGTCAGGAAGTGAGTTACTCGCCACAGTATTCCTAGCTTCTGGCCTGCTCTTGTGGCCACTATGTAAATGTGGTGAGTCCAGTTGAGTTCCTGGTCAATGATAACACCCCGGATGTTGATAATGGGGGATTCAGTGATGGTAACATCATTGAATGTCAAGAGATGGTGGCTAGATTGTCTCTTATTGGTGATGGTCATAGCCTGGCATTTGTGTGGCAGCCCAAGCCAGGATACTTTTCGCATCTTGTTGCATTCGAACATAGACTGCTTCAGTATCTGAGGAGTCACAAATGGTGCTGAACATTGTGCAATCATTGGCAAACATCCCCATTTCTGACCTTATGATGGAGAGAAGGTCATTGATGAAGCAGCTGAAGATGGTTGGGCCTAGGACAGTACCCTGAGGAATTCTTACAGAGGTGCCCTGGAGCTGAGATGATTGACCTCAAACAACCGCACCCTTTTTCCCACATGTCAGATATGACTCTAACCACCGAGAGTTTGCCCCCTGATACCCATTGATTCCAGTTGTGCTAGGACTCATTGTTGTCATACCTGGTTGAATACAGCCTTGATATCAAGGGCTGTCACTCTTACCTCACCTCTGGAATTCAGCACTTTTGTCCATGCTTGAACCAAAGCTGTAAAGATGTCCAGAGCTGAGTGGCCCTGGTGGAACCCAAACTGGGCATCACTGAGCAGGTTATTTCTGAACAGGTGCTATTTGATAACACTGTTGATGACACCTTCCATCACTTTACTGATGATGGAGAGTCGACTGATGGGTTGGTAATTGGCCCGATTAGATTTGTCCTGCTTTTTGTGTACAGGACATACTTGGGCAATTTTCCAAATTGTCGGGTAGATACCAGTGTTGTGACTGTACTGGAACAGCTTGGCTCGGGAAAGGGCACGTGCTGGAGCACAAGTCTTCAGTACCATTGCTGGAATGTTATCAGACCCCTTAGCCTTTGTAGTATCCAGTGTCTCCGGCCATTTCTTGATATCACGTGGAGTGAATCAAGTTGGCTGAAGACTGGTATCTGTAATGCTGGGGACAACTGGAGGAGGCCGAAATGGATCATTCACTTGGCACTTCTGGCTGAAGATTGCTGCAAATGCTTCAGCCTTATCTTTTGCAATGATGTGCTGGCCTCTTCCAACACTGAGGATGGGGATATTTGTGGAGCCTCCTCCTCCATTGAGTTGTTTAATTGTCCACCACCATTCACGACTGGATGTGGCAGGACTCCAGAGCTTAGATCTGATCCATTGGTTGTGGGATCGCTTAGCTCTGTCAATCACTTGCAGCTTTCGCTGCTTGGCATGCAAGTGGTCCTGTTTGGTGGCTTCACCAGATTGATACCTCATCTCCAGTAATGCCAGGTGCTGCTCCTGGCATGCCCTTCTGCACTGTCCACTGATCCAGGGTTAATCCCCTGGCTTGATGGTAATGGTTGAGGGGGTGTTATGCCAAGCCATGAGGTTACAGATTGTGTTGGAGTACAATTCAGCTGCTGTTGATGGCCCACAGCACCTCATGAATGCCCAGTCTTGAGTCGCTAGATCTGTGCGAAGTTTGTCCCATTTAGCACAGTGATAGTGCCGTACAACACATTGGAAGTTATTCTCAATGTGAAGGCGGGACTTTGTCTCCGTAAGGACTGTGCGTTGGTCACTCTTACCGATACTGTCATGGACAGATGCAACTGCAGCTGGCAGATTGGTAAGGATGAGGTCAAGTATGTTTTTCCCTCTTGTTGGCTCCCTCACCAAGTGCTGCAGACCCAGTCTAGCAGTTATGTCCTTGAGGACCCAACCAGATCAATCAGTAGTACTGCTGATAAGCCGCTCTTGGTGGTTGACATCAAAATCCCCCACCCAGAGTACATTTAGTGCCCTTGACATCCTCAGTGCTTCCTCTAAGTATTGTTCAACATTGAGGAGTACTAATTCATCAGCTGAGGGAGGGCGGTATGTGGTAATCGGCAGGAGGTTTCCTTGCCTATCTTTAACTTGAAGCTATGACACTTCATGGGGTCCGGAGTCAATGTTGAAGACTCCTAGAGCAACGCCCTCCCAGCTGTATCCCACTGTGCTGCCACCATTGCTGGGTCTGTCCTGCCAATTGGACAGGACATATCCAGGGAGGGTGATGATGGTATCTGGGACATTGTTTGCAAGGTATGACTCTGTGAATATGACTATGTCAGGCTGTTGCTTAACTAGTCTGTGAGACAGCTCTAACCCCCAGATATTAGTGAGGAGGACTTTGCAGGGTAGACAGGGCTCTTTCTGCCATTGTGTTTTCTGGTGCATAGGTCAATGCCAGGTGATCCGTCCAGGTTCACTTCTTTGAGACTTTGTAGCAATTGGTACAACTGAGTAGCTTGCTAGGCCATTTCAGAGGGCAGTTGAGAGTCAACCATGTTGCTGTGGGTCCGGAATCACATGTCGGCCAGACCAGGTGATGATGGCAGATTTCCTCCCCTGAAGGACATTAGTGAACCAGATGGGTTTTTCTGACAATTGGCAATGATTTCATGGTGATCAGTAGATTCTTAATTCCAGACTTTTAAAAAAAATTATTGAATTCAAACTCCACTATCTTTCGAACCAGGGTCCCCAGAACATCAGCTGGGTTTCTGGATTAATAGTCTCGGGATAATATCATTAGGCCATCGCCTACCCTGCACTTTTACCAAGACTGTCTTTAAATCAAGAAATTACAAAGTATATGTTCAGATGGAGATAAATTATCCATATTGGAATTTAAGAAAGAGCAATGAATGTTCCTGAAATACCTCTCAACATGATTCCCTTCGTTGTCTCCAATTTACAATCAGGATAATTGCGACCCAATTAGGATGATGTAATTTTGGTTTTCCCTTTACTTATGCCTATGAGGGCTTTTGTTATGGAATTTAACTCATCACTTCACTTTCTACTTTTTTCTACCCTATTTTCAACTTTTCTTTTTGCCTCTCTTAAACCCTTTTCTCCTGTCTTCATTTATCTTATCATTTTCCCACTTGGGTACTTTGCTTTCCCAATTCCCTGTTACAACCCTAAAGTCCTCCTTGATCACAGAACTGCTAGAGCACTGAAGAAAACCTTTCAGACCATCAAGCATCCACTGGCAGTGATCCAAGAGCCATTTCCCCAATTTTCATTTCCTCACTGTTTCCCTATTTGTTTCTCCTCACATCCCTCCATTCCTCACTCCTCCTGTCTCTATATCAAGCAACTTCAGATCATTGGAGTTTTCTATCACCGTGTCACTTCTTCATTCTCTACATATACTGGTTATCCATTGTCCCTTACTCTCCCTCTCACTGTAAACACCCCAACATATATTCACGGTAACCATTTGAACTTGTTATCATGCATGCTCTCACTACTCTTATTGTGCCAATGACAAATGAAATCATCTCTAATACCTTCATGCATCACTTTCCACCCACATTAGAATCCTCAAAGTTAGAATCCTAATTTTGTGTCTCCAGTCTGAAAAATATTTTCCCTCAATTCCAGTACAAATTTGCTTTGTTCATCACAGTATTTCTGTAGCCACTAGTCTGTTCAACTACTTTCACCCTTCACCTTTACTCTCCTACTTCCCAAGGAATCTATTATTTTATCTTATTCTGTCCATTTCTATTAGTATGGTCAACAGCTCCACTCCCTTAAATTCATAGATGCAGTTTAAAAGGATATGGTTAATAAATTATCTGGCTTTTCATGGCCAAATTTGGCTGGATCATATGAAATAAATTTGGGTCCTTTAAAGATGCAACTTATTCCTTTCTTTTCTTGCTCTGAGAAAGAATAAGTTAAAGGAGATAAAAAGTGATCGTTCAATCAGAAAGACAACATAAATGTATTTTAAGAAAACAAAAGAGAGGAAACTCCAGAAGATTCATAGTATTATTGAAGGTGGTGAGAGAGTAAGGTACTACTTTCAGGAAGAGTAACTGGGAATAATGTGTTTTTCTCATCCTGCCAGATTTAATGTTCTGACATGTAGTTTCTTTTTTGGCTCCTTTTTCCAGGAATTTTGAGAAGGATTGGGGTTTTTGGATTTTCAAAACAGAGTAAACTCAATCCAGCCACTGAATGGAAAGACAGTCAATTTCAGTATCCTTTAGCTCATCCTTCCCTTTTATCATTTGGTTTCCCATTCAGAACATTTAGCTAAGGCTAAATTTAAAATGATGCTCTGAAGAAGGATCACTGGAACCAAAATGTTAACTCTGCTTTCGCCCCACAGATGCTGACAGACCTGCTGAGGTTCTCCAGAAGTTTCTGTTTTGTCTCAGATAATTGTTAGGCACTCATAATAATAGTTAATTTACCAACCCACTTGCTGGCAATAGTTTGGTTGCTTGCCTGATATCCCACTTGTTACCAGAGAGCTGATGGTGGTGTCACAGGTAGTAATCAGAACTCCAAGCTAATGATCTCAGGAGTTGAATCCCTCCCATTGTAGATGGTGACATAAATTAATTAAAAGTTTGGAAAAGAAAGCCTAGCTGGTTCATTAATGTTCCTTTAGGGAATATTATTTCCTTTAGAGAAGAAAGTATGTCATCCACACCTGGTCTGGCCTACACATGAATTCAGATTCAGCGGAAGGTGGTCAGTTCTTAATTTTATTCTGGATAAATAAGGATAGGCAACATCCCATGACCAAATAGAAGAAAGGATAGGTTGGAGGCTTGAGGTGGTGAGTCTGATTTTTAACATTTTCAACATTCCACTTGACCCAAACCCACCCATTTTTAGGGCTAAAATTCACCCTCTGAGTGAGGCAAAGGGTAATGTGAATTATTGAGCCATTTTGTTTTCCATGAAAAACTAAAGCAGTCAAAACAAATCCCACTTACTTCACTTGTTCTCGCACAGCTCCCCGAAAAATGAGAAGTAAATGATAATCCATACCTCTGCTCCTATTAACCTACATCACTTTGTCATTTTGAACATTATTACTTGTTCTAAAAGTGATCTTCAGCATTTTAGCCTCCACCTTTGCTCACCAGGTTTGCACGTCCTTGTTTAACACTGACTGGTGGTTCAAGTATTGTTTTTATTCTGTACTTTGCCTAAAACTCCCTGAGCATATTAAATACCTATGACCTCCCCAGTTTGCAAAGATTTGTGAATGTATCGATCAAAATTCCCAAATTTGTATTTCCAGTATGTATACCACACTGGGCTCATCTGGCTTTCTAAAGAGCCAGCAAAGGTTTGTTAGGCCACATGGCCTTATTCTGCACTGTATGATTCTATGTTTCCACATGAACAGGATTTATCTCTGTCATAGGTATGGCTGGTTTGTTAGACTGTTGAACACAGAACGACAAATTACTTTGTGTTCCAATTGTTGTGCACAATGAAAAGGATCATTTGACAATTAACGCGTCAAATCCCCTTGCCTTGGAGCTGCAACTTGTGGTTTTCTTCATGAGGTTACACCAATTAACTCTGTTTTCAATCACAGCACTTAAATTCTACCTCGTTACTAAATAATCAAAATTTGATAGTTTTGTTTGACTCCCAGGATATGTTTCTCACCTTATATCACCCTCAAGTCATCACTCCTCCACAGCCTCTTTCCCCTAATCCCAAAAACATTAAAGAGATGAATGTACTCTTTGGGAGTAGAATACATGAGCCAAGTCTATTTCTGGGTCCTGATCACACCTGGGTGTGGTGAAGGGGCAGGGAGTAGCATAGATCAGGTGGTATTGGATTGTCGCTGATGAAACTTTGACCAGGGATAATCAATTAGCATTCAAATGAGATTCTTGTCTATCTGAACAAAAGCAAAGTTGCTGCAAAAACTCAGCAGGTCTGGCAGCATCTCTGAAGTAAAAAACAGAGTCAAGGTTTCAGGTCTGGTGACCCTTCCTGTCTATCTGAAGCTCAGTTCAATGATTATGGTCTACAGCACATCGGAATACAGGCTGCTAAGTATACCATCAGTGAGACGCACAGGTACATCCAAGACTAAAAACAGAAGTTGCTGGAAAAGCTCAGCAGGTCTGGCAGCATCTGTGAAGAAAAAAATCAGAGTTAACGTTTCCTCACCGGCTCTGAGCTGCAGAGCTTTTTCAGCAACTTCTGCTTTTGTTCCTGATTTACAACATCCACAGTTCTTTTGATTTTTACATCCAAGACTGACTCCAATGAAGCTAGATCTCACACTTTAATACTAGATTGCACTTCTTGAAGGGGAGAAATATTCTGGCTGCGGCACTTGTACAAGTCGCTAAAAAACATTAGTTATTGGAGAATGCCTCAGTAATGAAACAGCAGAATAGACTGTGATCTCTTAGATACTCAGTTGTGGTCCTGGCAGCATCAGCACTGGAGGTTCAAAAGGAAGAGACAGAGATGATAGGGAGGGCCCAGGAAGCTGTCCGGTATTGATCTTAGAGACAGCAGTATCAGTAGATACCACAATGGTCAATACAGAACTCTGAACCCAAAGAATCTGATAATGGAAGAAGTGTAATGACAGAGTCAAGGTCAGTGAGTGCATCTAGCAACATCCTAGCAATTGTATCATCAACTTCACATGGTAAACTACATCACCACAGTCATCATCGACAATCTCCAGTAATTGTTCCTCATGCCTGAACTTCATATGCCCCAGTTCTTCATCATCATAAAAACATGAAAATGTGAAGGAGACTCTACCTATTAAAGCTATATCCTTTTTCCCTAAAGAAAATCTCTTGCTGGATTTAAAATTGGCTGCTATCATATCCAGGTTAAGCAAGTTAGCTGGTTCTAGAAGTTTCTGCAATTACCAAATTCAATATCTCTCTGGAATGTGATAATTTATTTTCTTATGAATATTCCGGTCAAGGTAACACAAAGCATCTCAGACAATGCGTCTGTACAGTTGGGTTGATTTGAAAGAAAGCCATCAAAACCTATTATGCTTGACTTAGTGCTAACAGCCTATTAGCCAAATAATGGGTTTGGATGAATTTGCACCAAAGCAATCCAATAATGGAGGTGGATCAATCTGAAACCCCAACCACATGACTGAAACTGCTGACTTTTCAACAGCTTTAATTATACAGCTTTGAATCATCCTACTAGTCTCCTCCAACACCACATAAATAGCACCATGCTTAGCTGACACCTGTCTCCCATTTCAGCCTTTTTCAAAAGTCTAATTTCTAGAAAGGATCCTGCACTTGCTTGCAGGGCAAACTAATTTCCAGTTTAAAATCACTGCACCTTCGGCAGCAATTCTACTGCATCTGAGCTCCTACAAATGGGACATCTGTGCACAGCCAACTGAAAGGACGTGCAGTGGACATTGACTCATTAGATCATAATTCACATGAGCCGGTATCTTTCATTTTAAGTAATTTGACATTTCTGACTTTTCTTTCTTGAATTCACACTTGATGTGGACCACTTCCCTGGTTTTGAATGTATCAATAAGCCCTCAGATAATACACAGTTGCTCATCATCGAACAATTTAGCATAGCCAATCCACCTAATGTACACATCTTTGGACTATGGGAGGAAACCGGAGCACCTGAAGGAAATGCATGGGCAGAATATGCAAACTCTGCACAGTCACCTGAGGTAGGAATCGAACCGGGATCCCTGGCACGTGAGGCAGCAGTGCTAACCACAGCAGTGCTAACAACTAATTCACCATGCCTCCTCTCTGCCCTCATTTTTCTTCTCCCTTTTAAAAATAGATAAGGTGCCTTCCCCTTTGTGAAGGCCTTCTTCAGAAAGACCCTTTTTCTGAAGAAGTGTCTAGGCCCGAAACGTCAGCTTTCCTGCTCCAATGATGCCGCTTGGCCTGCTGTGTTCATCCAGCTCTACACCTTGTTATCTCAGATTCTCCAGCATCTGCAGTTCCTACTATCTCAATAAACCCTCATTTGATTTTGCCCTAAAGAATGTGCTATAGACCACTTTAAATTGGCCTTCACAAAGGGGAAGGCACCTTATCTATTTTTAAAAGGGAGAAGAAAAATGAGGGCAGAGGGGAGGCATGGTGAATTAGTTGTTAGCACTGCTGTGGTTAGCACTGCTGCCTCACAGTACCAGGGATCACGGTTCGATTCCTACCTCAGGTGACTGTGCGGATTTTGCACATTCTGCTCTTGCATTTCCTTCAGGTGCTCCGGTTTCCTCCCACAGTCCAAAGATGTGTAAGTTAGGTAGATTGGCTATGCTAAATTGCCCATAGTATCCAGGGATATGCAGGCTAGGTGGATTAGCCATGAGAATTGCAGGGGTACAGGGACAGAATAGGAGGTAGGGTCTGGGTTGGTCGCTTTTCAGACGGTCGGTGTGGACTCAATGGACTGAATGGCCTGCTTACACTCTGTAGGGATTGTATGGCTCTATGAAATTAAAAGCTAGAGAGAGAGCAAGAGAACAGTCAGAATATTTCATTTCAGCTCTCCCTCCTTTCCATGACAGTTGCTACAACCTTTCAGGACTTTGGAAAGGCTACTGTGTGCAGTTCTGGCTTCCATATTTAAGGAAGGATGTACTTGCATTGGAGGCTATGAAGCAAAAGTTCAACACACTGGTTCTTGAGAGGGTTGTTTGATGATGAGCAACTGTGTAAATTGGACCTATAGTCACTGGAGACCAGAAGAATGTGAGGTGATCTTACTAAACCATGCAAAATTCTGAAGAATTTTAATAGGTTAACCGCTGATAGAATGAAGGTTATGAAACCTGGAGAATGGGAGCACAGTCTCAAGATAAGAGATTGATTATTTAGTGCCTAGATGAGGAAAAGATTATTCACTCAAATGATAATGAATTTAACAGCTCTTGCTGTTGTGGTCCTTCTCCTCCCTTTTTATACAGCTTGCCCTTATTACTACCTCTGCTCCATCTCCAAGTGATGTTGTGATCCAAATGAGCTGCAATTATACCTGCCATTACTAAAAACAGCCTTTCTTCTGGCAGGTTTTCCAACTCTCCACTTTTCTTGCTGAAATCCAGCACCACTCCCCTGTAGATCCAAAAATGTCCGTCAGCTTACGCTCAACATGGTATTTTCAGTTGTTCCACAGCAGCAAAATTAAGTCAAAAGCAGCTTGCTTTCGTGATCCCTTTATATAGTATTACAGATGCAGGGAGTCTTACAGGCAGCTTAAGGCATGTTCACTTGGGAATGATTATGACAAGGTATCAACAAGTCCTGTCAGATCCAAAATGGCTGACAGAGCTCCAATTCAACAGAAATTACAGTTTGATGCTTCCTGTGCGTGCACAATGTACATGTGTTAGCGCATTAGAGTCAGTGAGTCACATTTACCATGTCAGAAGTGTTCTGCTTTGACATTTTGCAGAGCTTCGGGTTTTTTCACCTGAAATAGAGGCAGTACAGAGGCTATTTTTTCTATCTTAATTTGAAAATAATTGCCAACTAAAATAGGTTTTCAATTCCCACATTGAAATGACACTTTGAAAAGCTGCAAATGTTTTATTTAGTGCTGAACAGCAACAAAATAGTTGACAGTTCTATGCTTTATATTCGGTGATTGGTGATCTATGTGCTGAAACACTGCCTTCTTTTCTTGACCTGAAAATAAACCAGTAAAATTCCATTGAACTGGTTTAATTTCAAAGCTATGTTGGGAATTGTTAAGTAGAACTAACTGCATAAGAATTCCATTTCAATGTCCAAAAATGACTGGAGGACAAGTATACTCTCAGTTTCAGGTTTTTACTTGTTAAATGTATGCATTTATATTTAGCAGTGTTGAGTTTGTCAATTTATTAACATTCACAGATGAACTTATTGTAATGAGGGGACAGCTTCCAATGTGAGAGGTGGATATTAGTCTTGTGTTATGTCCCTGTAGCCTGACTCAAGGGGTTCTGAATTCACTTTGCAGAAAGGAGAGCCAAAAGACAGCTCTGACAGATGCAGATTTATGTAATCCTCGCTCTGCAATTTTTTTTCGCAGTGCAGTCATGAAATTGTATCCCAGATAATAAATTTCTTCCAAATAAATATTGAATATATCTTTTTGATCAATGAACTCAACTGAAATAAATGCTGTTACCAAGGTCAGGTATTTTATTCCAAGTATTATATTAAGTTTAGGCCTCTAAAGCTCAGAAACTGAGAAGATATGAGAATAATATCTGTAGTTCATTTCAACATAAAATCTCTTTCCATGCTATATCACTTTTGTACTTTCATTTATTTCCAGTATATATTTAAATGCAAATTTTATGCATTTATTTTCAATTGTACAAATTCATTATTGCCAACCTAGCTATAGAGAAAATTCAGACAAGTCCTGTATTGTGATGTAGCTGTGGACAGAGAGATGATTTAAAACACAGGTAACAGGTAATAGTTGGCCCTTTCTGAAGCTAGAGACTTACTGGATAACCACTAGAGACAGAGGATGCAGCACAGAATCTGACAACAGCCAGACAATAAGAACATTTAAAATACATAAATCCATAGAACATGTTCTTGCGGCCAACAAAAGTCTAAAAATCAATTTGTTTAATATATTAATCAAATAGGCTTTTCTTGGCAGAGTTAAACATTTAATTTCTTGTCACTTCATTTGAAATTACAAGCATTTCTGTGCTAGGATATTAGAATATTACCTAAAGCATTTTACTATGGGCAGAAAATATAACACATAGAGTATACAGTAAATGGCAGAACCCTTAAGAATAGTGAAAGACCGAGGGATCAGGGTATACAGGTACACAGGTCACTGAAAGCGGCAACGCAGGTGGAGAAGGTAGTCAACACATATATGGCATGCTTGCCTTTGACGGCCGAGGCACTGAGTTTAAAAATTGGCAAGTAATGTTGCAGCTTTATAGAGCCTTAGTTAGGCCGCGTTTGGAATATTGTTTTCAATTCTGGTCACCACACTACCAGAAGGATGTAGTGGCTTTGGAGAGGGTGCAGAAAAGATTTACCAGGGTGTTGCCTGGTATGGAGGGCATTAATTATGACAAGAGGTTGGAGAAACTTGGCTTATTCTCACTGGAACAATGGAAGTTTAGGGGTGATCTGATAGAGGTCTACAAGATTATGAAGGGCATGGACAGAGTGGACAGTCAGAAGCTTTTTCCCAGGGTGGAAGAATCAGTTACAAGGGGCCATAGGTTTAAAGTGCAAGTGGCAAAGTATAAAGGTGATGTATGAGGCAGGTTTTTTACACAGATGGTAGTGGGTGCCTGGAACACGCTTTCGGGGAGGTAGTGGAAGCAGATACTATAGTGACATTTAAAGGGTGTCTTGACAAATATATGAATAGGATGGGAATAGAGGGATACGGCCCCTGGAAAGGTAGGGGGTTTTGGTTGTGACGAGCAGCATGCTAGTGCAGGCTTGGAGGGCCGAAGGTCCTGTTCCTGTGCTTTAATTTTCTTTGTTTTGTTCTTTGTTCTTTGTAAGTCAATAATGAGTGGTATAAGTTATTCACTGAAGTTAATTAGAAATGATATTATGTAATTGAGGCATCTATGAAACTGATTATAGAAACCCTACAGTGTGGAAACAGGCCCTTCAGCCCAACAAGTCCACACCAACCCTTGGAGTGTCCCACCCAGACCCATCCCCCTAATCTACACATCCCTGAATACTATGGGCAATTTAGCATGGCCAATCCACCTAGCCTGCACATCTTTGGATTGTGGGACGAAACCGGAGCACCCAAAGGAAACCCACACAGACACAGGGAGAATGTGCAAACTCCACACGGACAGTCGCCCAAGGATGGAATTGAACCAAAGTCCCTGGTGCTGTAAGGCTGCAATGCTAACCACAGAGCCACCGTGCCGCCCTTAACTTTAGTAAGTTGTAGAGTTTTTAATTTTGAAAGTGAACATTAATAGATAATAACTTACATTAATGCTGATAACATTCAATCATTTTCATGCAATCATCTTTATGCAAGTATTACTTAATGATATTTTATGATGGTTACAGAGATATATTGTTCATCAATACATCATTAAATTATTTGCTTATTATAGGTGTTTAATTAAAACAAGATGTTGCCCTTTTCATTAATGAGAATTTCATAAATCAAGGCAAATGCAATATTTGTAAAAAATCGAATAACAAATATTAGTCCTTTTTGCTTTCGCCCAGAGGTTTCTTCAGTGAAAGCCAATTTCATTTTTTGTCAGGCAAAATATTTATGAAATTAATCAAATTTTATACAACTACCAGTTAATCTTTCAGGATATTAAACACAGACACTTCTTTTTTCTTAAAATTGCACTGGTCTTCCTATAATTTTGTTATAGTCCAACAGGTTTATTTGAAAACACAAGCTTTCAAAGCGTAGCTCGGATGTCTGTCTCATTTAAATTCTTCTCAGTTCCTTTTCTCAGTAATTTTGGGCTGAATTTTGTTGAAAATCACCTAAGTATAAATTTCAGGGACTTTCCTAGAGGGTTACAGTCTGGGAGATGTAGTGAGTTTTCTTGTGCAATTCTCTGCAACTCGCCCCATCGTCTGCGCATTATGTCCCTATGGCATCTCACACATGCTGTTGTCTACTCACTAGCAGCAACTGTACTTGTTACTGCTGAAACCTCCCAGAATTCCTGGCACAAACACCATAATTAAACTGCAGCTATGCACAAGTTCAAGCGCTGGCAGTCTAGAGCTGTCCTTCACAGGACAATGTTGAACGAATTGTCCCAAAGATGACTAATAGAGACAAGTTGACATCCTGTTTCGCTGATAAAGATCTAGAAGTCCTCGTGGATGGGATAGTGCAAAGAAGGGTCATCTTCATTCCTCAGCATCACCAGAGGAGACTGTGGTATCAGACTCTGTTGGCTCAGTCTGAAGTTGTGACCCAGGTTAGTGTGGTGCCCAAAGTTTAGACGAATACCCAGTAATGGCCTAACCACACTGCTAAACATCTAATTATTGTTACCGAGACCATCACTGACCTCAACTCTTCTGAGGATAAGCTGTTAATCAACTAATTTGTTCGTGGATCTACCAACACTCACAACTTCCTTAATTACACTTCTTCTCATTGCACTTTGCATCTGACTCTATTCCATTCTCCTCTCTCTGTTCCAGTTCTCATGCTGCAACATTCCAATTCAGTGTTTCTGACGTCTTCTCTCCCCCTCAACATACAATCCCCCTCCATTGTTATTGACTGGTTCTCAACTATGTCCATCCAATTTCATGCATTCCCTCCTGTTCTTGTTAGAACAACAATAGCATTCCACTTGTCCTCACACACCCTCCACATTCAATTGGAGTATATTCAGTGTGTCATTCTCCACCATTTTTTGATATCTTGCAATGCCACAGCCAAACATATCTTCCTTCTCCTTTCAGCATTCCAGATATATTACTTCTTTCAGGACATCTTAATCTCTTTAATCAACCAAGTGCCCTTCTCAACTTCCATGCACTGTCCCAGGGCAAGCACAAGAGATACAACATTCTTTTAGCTCCCCCTTCCCATGACAGGGGTCTCAAACAATTCTCTTTCCAGATGAAACTGATTTATTTGTATTTCCTTCAATTTCATAAACAGTATTCACTTAATACACAGTTATGTCCTTTATGCCAGGGAGACATCGCACACATTTGGTGACTGTTTTAGCAGGCAACTGTAATTAGTCTGCAATCTTGGCCCAGAGTTTCCAACCACTTGTCGTTTTGATGCTTAGCTCCATTCCATTTCTTGCCTGTTTCCCCTTCCTATTCTGTTTCAATGCAATCTCGAGCTGAAAAAGCATGACATTTTTAAATTAGGCACGTACTTAACATTTCAGATTCAACAACAAGGTCTGTAGTTTTAGTTCAATACTACCATTCCTATTTTTTTCAAACAACTGATGCTAGTTATTAATTTTTAGTTGCACTGCCACTGAATTCAACTTATATTTTGATTACTTATCTAATTACAATTCCAGTTTTCTTACACCATTATTTCTTTTGATATGTAGGATCAGAATTTTAAGTATTGAAGAGAAGTTGTCACAATATGATAAAAATAGACTATTGATCTTTAAATGCCATCACTTTTTTGGACTACAACGGCTTTAAAAAGTAAACTGAAGCGCTGGCTTAAAATGGTCACAGCAAAAAGCTGACCATACATGTTAGCTAAATTTTGTGAAACCGAAGAGGAAGAAATGAAATCAGATGAACTGAAATTAAAATTTTTATCTGAAGACAAAAAAAACTAGTCAGATGTGAAGAAACCCTCAACTCCTATTTTAAAGCCTTATGAAAAGTTTCATATAGAGTCATACAGGTGTACAGCACAGAGACAGACCCTTCGGTTCAACTTATCCATGCTGACATCCTAGTCCTATTTGCCAGCATTTGGCCTATAACCCTCTAAACACTTCTTATTCATGTACTCATCAGGATGCCTTTTAAAATGTTATAATTGTACCACCCTCTACCACCTCCTCTGGCAGCTCATTCCATGCAAGTACTACCCTCTGCATGAAAAAGCTGCCCCTAGGTCCCTTTTAAATATTTCCACTCTCACCTTAAACCTATATCCTCTAGTTTTGGACTCCCCTGGGAAAAAGACCTCAGCTATTCATCCTATCAGTGCCCCTCAAGATTTTATAAACTTCTATAAGTTCACCCCTCATCCTCCGATGCTCCAGGGAAAATAGCCCCAGCCTTTTCAGCCTCTCCCTCCAACCCGGGCAACATCCTTGTAGATCTTTTCAAAACTCTTTCAAGTTTCACACCTTTCCTACAGCTGGGAGACCAGAATTGAATGCAGTATTCCGAAAGTGGTCTAACGAATGTCCTGTAACACTGCAACATGACATCCCAATTCCTATACTCAATGCACTGACCAATAAATATTGGAGATAAAACATGTCACCTACAATTATTAAGCATGGAAACAAAGAACTCAGACATTGGAGTATATGAAATATTCGTATTTCAGGGAGTTGTGTATGGCAGAGCAGAGGAAATGGATCTGTGACTGGAATCCTTTGGAAAAAGCGTTATTTCTCAGTCTTTCAGGAAGGAAGATTGACTGGGCTATTTAAAAAGAAACTTTCAGAGCAAAAAGGACAACTGAAATATTTGGGAAAATATTTGAAAAACATGGGTGTCAATTCAGTCATCCTCACCTCATCATAACAGGGTGAATTTATGAACAGGTTGGGAGTGCTTTGTTAAAATTGTGAAACGTAGTGCTAGATTGATGCAATCTTGCCCACATTAGTATTTAATTTGAGTAGGTTTGCAAGCAATATGGGAACTCCCAGGAAGCTGTTGGATAATTTATTAAAATATTTAAAAAAGGCAATTAACTGAGGATTTAACCAGCTTCTGCATGTGAAGTCAGTGCACATGTTTCCTCAGCTGTGTTGAACTCAATATGATCACCCAACGTGTATGAACAGCAGCAAATACTTCTTCAGTGAAATGGACAGGCTGGAGGCATCAGTAGGGGAAGTGATGAGTATCAGTCTTGCTTAGGTGAAATGCTGGTGCTCACAGCCCTTCTGACATTGTGTTCTGTCTATTTAATATTGTGATTCCCAACTTCTTACACGTGTGTTCACCTGGGTTTTGGGCTTTATTTAATTTCTTCTGCTGTTGGATGCCTTTCATCATGGGAACAACTTATGCAACTGTGAACTGCTGATGATCATAGAACTATGAGAACATGAGAAATAGAAGCAAAAATTAGGCGTAGAGCCCCTCAAACTGTCCAACCAGTCAGTTAAATCATGAATGATCCAACTATAGCTGAAGATTTGCTGTATGTGGACATTGCCTTTAAAAGGGTTCACCTTTAAAGGACTCCATATGCGATGTATGTACAATTGTAACTCTGTCTGGCAATCTGCTGTTAGTCTGCAAAATTCACCATAGTTGGCTTGATGGCAGTTGGTGTGTTTCATAACTTGTAATGCATTTTACTCTTTGACATGAACTAACCCCTGGAGTTAATCGATCTCTGACAAACAGTTGATTATTAGTCCATTATCATTAATAACACATGGTGAACAGTGAAGAAAAACATCATTTTGATGAGGTCTATAATGCTTGCCTAGTGAACAAGCAAGTTAAAATACTGGTCAACAGTATTAAACCATTAAAAGCGCATGAGCCAGTCCTCAATGCCTTTATTTATTTTATGATGTGGAGGTGCCAGTGTTGGACTGAGGTGGACAAGGTCAGAAGTCACATGATGCAGGTTATACTCCAACAGATTTATTTGAAAACACAAGCTTTCTGAGTGCTGCTCCTTCGTCAGATCCTTCGCCTGACGAAGAAGCAGCGCTCCGAAAGCTTGTGATTTCAAATAAACCCGTTGGACGATGACCTGGTGTCATGTGACTTCTAACCTTTATTCATTAAAACATTAGAAAGTTTTGAAAATACAGCTTGCTGTTAAGTAAACAATTCTTTACAGTTTAACAAAACTTCAGCAAGGTAAATGACCAAAGTACATACTGGATTGATAACAAGCAAGGTCCACAAAAGTCCCTAGTTTAAACTGGGAAACAGTAATATTCTGAACAGAATTCAAAATGGTTAAACAGGGTTCAGAGCTATGGTTTATAAATTTGGATGTGTCCCATATGGAAAAAAGAACAAGCCATTAAGATTTGCTAAACAATTTGAAATGAAGGTCTACAAGACTTAACATTTAAGGATTTATAGGAAAAAGGGTAAAAGATCCGTAGTTGATGTCGACCTCATTAGAAGACCAATTCAGGATCAAATTAAATATCCATAATCATCAGCTGGTATTTATATAATTTGGTCAGAAGCCCACAGAATCCATAGACTATTCCATGAGCATGTAGAGAAAAACAAGTCATTATGAGTTGTTTTAGAAACCTGGAAAACAGAATTTTTGAGTTGGTGATTGTATTCTCCTCATGCAAGGCTTCCAGAAGGATTTTCAAGATACACAAAAACTTATAGAAGTCACTGAAGGATGGATATAAGTCCAAAGTGACTCTCACTGGACAATGAAATTTTGAGGTTCTAAATATAAACTCAATGGTTGGCGCAATCACTTAAACACTCAAAAATAGCAAGACATGTGGAAGCTACGAAACAGAAACAGAAATTGCTTGAGAAACTCAGCAAGTCTGGCAGCATTTGTGGAAAAAAAAACAGAGTTAATGTTTCGAGTTTGAGATATGTAGTAGGTATAATGTTCTACATCACCAAGCAAAGAATTGCAAAGCATTTGGCAAGAAGTCCATTGGCAAAGGCAGTACTCAAGAGCAAAAGTTGATGCAGTTGCTGAAAAACAAAGGACAAAGAAAAACGAAGAACAATACAGCACAGGAACAGGCTCTTCAGCCCTCCAAGCCTGCGCTCCTCTAGTTTGTCCTTCCATACTAAAGCTGTCTTCACTTAAAGGATCCATCTCCCTCTATTCCTTTCCTATTCATGTATTCATCCAGATGCTTCTTGGATGCTGCAATTGTGTCTACATGAACCACCTCCACTGGCAGCGTGCTTCAGGCACTCACCTGGCATTCACCATTTATATGAAAAACGTACCTCACACATCTCTTTTAAACTCCCCAACCCCACCTTGAACTTGTGTCGCCTAGTAATTGACCCCTCTACCCTGGGAAAAAGCCTTATACTTTCCACCCTATCCATACCATTCACAATTTTATAAACTTCTATTAGGTCACCCCTCAACCTCCTGCATTCGAGTGAAAACAAACCCAGTCTATCCAAACTTTCTTCACAGTCAAAATCCCCCTTACCAGGCAACATCCTGGTAAACCTTGTCTGTACCCTCTCCAAAGCATCCACATCCTTCTGGTAGTGTGGTAACCAGAACTGTAAGCAATATTCCAAGTGTGGTCTAACTGAAGTTCTAGCAAGCTATAGCATAACTTGTCTGTCCCTATAGTCAATGTCCCTTCCAATTAAGGCAAGAATGCCATAAGCCTTTTTCACTACCTTATCAATCTGTACTGCTACCTTCAGTGATCTGTTTACCTGCACACCCACTGATACTGTATATCAGTACTCCTAAGGATTCTGCCATTCATCATACAATTTCCACCTGTAGTTAACCTTCCAAAATGCATCACTTTATATTTGTCCAGATTAAATGCCACCTGCCTCTAACTGGTCTATATCCTGCTGTATCCTCTGATAATCCTCCTCACTATCCACAACTCCACCAATCTTTGTATCATTCACAAACTTACTAATTAGACCAGCTACATTTTCCTCCAAATCATTTATGTAGACCATGAACAGCAGAGGTCCCAGCACTGATCCCTGTGGAACACCACTAGTCACAATCCTCCATTCTAAAAAGCATCCTTCCACTCCTAACCTCTGTCTCCTATGACTAAGCCAGTTCTGAATCCATCTCATTAGCTCACTACTCATACCATGTGACGTCACCTTTTGTACCAGTCTGCCACGAGGGACCTTGTCAGCTACTTTACTGAAGTCCATGGAGAGAATATCAACTGCTTTTGTCCCATCAATCATCTTTGTCACCTCCTCAAAAAACTCACTCATGTTAGTAAGGCATGACCACCCCCATACAAAACCACGCTGTCTATCACTAATTAGTCCATTCGCTTCTAAATGCATATAGATCTTATCCCTACCATTGACATGAGACCCTCAGGTCTGCAATTTCCCAGATTATCCCTACTACCCTTCTTAAACAATGGAACAAGATTGGCTATTCTCCTGCCCAAAGAGAATACAATTATGTCTGTCAATTCTCCAGCAATTGGTCTCTTGCCTCCCTCAGTAATCTGGGATGGATGCCATCAGGACCTGGTGACTTATCTACCTGAATATTTTGTAAGATACACAACACCTCTTCATTTTTATTAGGAACTTGGCTTAGAAACCTGACACTCCCCTTAGATCATCCTCCACCAATTCCTTCTCTTTGGTGAATACCAACACAAAGTATTCATTTAGGACCTCACCTCCCTCTTCTGGCTCCACACGTAGATTCCTTCCTTTGTCCTTGAGTGGGCCTACCTTTTTGCTTTTTATATATGTAAAGAAAGCCTGGAGATTCTCCTTAATCCTGTTTGCTAATGACTTTCCATGACCCCTTTTATCCCTTTTAATTCCTTGTTTAAGTTCTTTCCTACTTTACTTATGTACTTCAAGGACTTCATCCGTTCCCATCCTCCTAGGCCTTACATATGCTTCCTTTATCTTTCTGACCAAGGTCATAATATCCATGGTCATTCAAAGTTCACGTAACTTGAAATAGCTATCCTTCATTCTCGCAGGAAAGTGCCGCTCCTGGACTCTCATCAACTGCAATTCGAAATACTCCCACTTGTCTGAAGTGGATTTACCCTCAAATAGCCACTTCCAATCAAAATTCTCCAGTTCCTGCTAAATATTGTTGTGGTTCATCTTCCCCCAATTTAACACCTTCACCTGAGGACTGCTGTTATCCCTATCCATGAGTATCTTAAAACTCACAGTATTATGGTCTCTACTACCAAAATGCACCCCCACTGAAACTTCACTCACATTGCTGGACTCATTTCTCAAAACCAGGTCCATTGTAACCCCTTCCCTAATTGGGCTGTTTACATATTAAGCCAAGAATCCCTCCTGAATGATCGTTACACAGCCTCAGTACAGCTGTGAGATTATCCTTTATCAGTAATGCAAAACTCCACCCCTTTTGGCTCCCTTTCTCTCACACCTGAAATATCTAAAACCTGAGACATTCAGCTGCCAGTCCTGTCCTTCTTTCAGCCAAGTCTCCTTAATTGCAATAATGTCACAATTCCAAGTATTAACCAAAGCTTTAAGTTCATCTACTTCACCTATTATACTTCTTGCATTGAAACACATGAATTTTAGACCATCTCCCCTACTCTTTTCAGCAGCGTTCCCCTGCCTGTTCTTCTTCTTATTCATGTTTGCCTTGGTTTCTACCTGTCACTCAATTTCTACATTTACTACCCTGCACCATCTGCCATGGTAGGATTTGAATGCAGCTCCCTAGAACATTACCTGGGTCTCTGGATTAACAGTCCAGCAATAATATCACTAGGCCACTGTCTCTCCATTTTGGCAATGTGAAGCTTGTGCTCACTACCTGTTTTCTCATACATGTAGAGGCAGTCCCAGTGTTATGTTCTGGAATGTATTCATAAGTTGATTTATTTTCAAGTTGGAACATAATTCAAGACAATGTAAACCAGCCATTCATAAGTACAGGAAACGTTCATATGTCAGGCCTTTAAAATTATATCCCTGCATGGGGTTGAGCTTTAAGAATGAGCTTTCGTAAGTCACACATTCATAAATTGGGGGACTCACTGTAAATAATGAAATTCTGATTGGCTGATCACTTCATGTGCTTTATTGTTGCTGGATGATATTCCTTGTGTGTAGTCTGTTTAGGTCAGTGTGTGGCTTTCATGGACTTGCAAGCGTGCAAGAAGTGTCTCCATCTGCAGCTCCTGGAAGCCCAAGTTTCGGAGTCGGCTGGGGACACTGTGGAGCATTCACGAGGCAGAGAATGTTGTGGATAGCATGTACAGAGAGGTGGCCACACCACAGATTCGGACTCCACAAGCAGGAAGGGAATTGATGACCATCAGGCAAAGCAGGAGGGCTAAGCAGGCAGGAATCTCATGTAGAAAATTCCCTGCAAAACAGATGTACCATTTTGGATACTGTTGAGGGGAATGGCCTCTCAGGGATAACAGCAGTACCCAAATTCATGGTGCCATGGTTGGCTCTGCTGCAGAGGGAGGGAGAGACAGGCATAAACATGTTATAGTTAAAGGAGATTCAATTGTAAAGGGAATAGACAGGTATTTCTGTGGCTGCAAACAAGAGTCCAGGATGGTGTGTTGCCTCCTGGTGCTAGGGTCCTGGATGTCTTGGAGCAGTTGTAGGACATTCTGCAGGGGGAAGGCGAACAGCCAGCGGTCATAGTACATGTTGGTACTAATGACATAGTTAAAAAGAAGGATGAGGTCCTAAAAGCAGAATATAGAGAGCTAGGAAGAGAATTGAAATTTAGGACCTCGAAGATAGTTATCTCAGGATTACTACCAGTGCCGCAAGCTAGTCAGAGTAGAAACAGAAGGATGTATAGGATGAACAAGTGGCTGAAAAGATGGTGTCAGAGGGAGGGTTTCAGATTCATGTGGCATTGAGAATGGTTCTGGGGGAAGTGGGACCTGTAAAAACTGGGCGAGTTACAGCTGGGCAGGACCAGGACTGATGTCCTTGGGGGAATACTTGTTAGAGTGGTTGGGGAGGGTTTCAACAAGTGTGATAGGGGGATGACAGCTATGAACTGTTGACCTAGAACTCTACCAGTTAAAATTTTAAACCCCCTATAACACTTACCCTACACACATGTGCAGATAGACACAGAAACAAAAACACATTGGTGTAACAGGTAGAAAGAAAACCAGGGAAGGCAGTTCAACGGTTCCTATCCACAGGGTTCACTGAGATTAACCTTTCAGCTTCTTATGACTAGCTGATTTTCAATCTCTTCTCCAAGTACTTTCACTTGCTTCAAGAGGCCTAGAGTAACTGATTCACAACTTATAAACTCTGATTTATTGGTTAAAGTAACAGCTTACAGTAAGTGGTAAGAGTAAAACAAAAGGCTATCTTTAGACTTTAACTGTTGTTTACTGTACAGAAAAGGAAAAAAAACTTCCCTTCCAGAGGTCCAAAAGCTTCTGGTTATGATTGTTTGCACTCACAGCAATCTGAAGCCAGTCATAGTTGGTAGCAGGCAGAAGGCCTTTATCATCAATAATTGGTCACCACTCCACCAACTGTTTTTTGCTGGTTGAAGCTCATCCGAAACATGTCTTCTGTTGCCAGTTCATCAAATAAACTTTCCTCATTGGTAGAACAAACAACAATGTAAATAACATTTACAAGCGCTGGTGGCTTGGTTTTATAAAGTGCAGTCATTCTTTTCACAATATTTGGACTTTAAAATAGTCCTTTCTCCATTTCAGTCCACAATCAAAATTATAGAAAAATACAAAAGCGTGTTCTTTACACTACAAATTTTAACCTATTCAATTAACATACCTATATCACTTTGCAGAATTTCATGACAGCAGGCTGACTGATTTACAATTAGAGGATGCGTTAGGGGATCTTGGTGTGGTGGTGACAGTGCTGTTAGAAGTGATGGCGACTAATCACAATTTACTTCAATGCAGAACCTCAGCAGTAATCATTACTTTTTAAATTAGCATCCACAGAAAAGGACAATTATGGTGGAATAGTTTGTCATGAATAGTGTGAGAGTGGTCTTTAGAGGTATGAAGTAATTTTCTATGTGTGTTCATCAGATCTATTCACTGCACTGTCACAAAGGGTTGGTGAATTACAAGATATTACATCTCAGTAGACAACTCTGGTGACAAATGTTAAATAAATAAATCAGTGTTAGACATGACAGCAGAAAGGTCACAATGTTTCACAATTATCTGATAGCCTTCACTCAACACCTACTAAATATGCATACTTTGAACACATTCTCCAGTTTAAAAAGATAAGCCAAAAATGTTACAACTGTTAGAAAAACAGAACTAACTTCCAAAAAAAAACTGTGAAAGAAATCTATTGAATCTGAAATTGATGGATGTAAACCATTTCATAGAACATAGAATATTACATGGCAGTACAGGCCCTTCGGCCCTTGACGTTGCGCCGACCTGTGAAACCAATCTGAAGCCCATCTAACCGACACTTTTCCATTATCTTCCATATGTTTATCCAATGACCATTTAAATGCCCTTAAAGTTGGTGAGTCTACTACTGTTGCAGGCAGGGCATTCCACACCCTTACTACTCTCTGAGTAAAGAACCTACCTCTGACATCTGTCCTATATCTATCACCCCTCAATTTAAAGCTATGACCCCTCGTGCTAGCCATCACCATCCAAGGAAAAAGGGTCTCACTGTCCACCCTACCTAATCCTCTGATCATCTTGTTTGTCTCTATTAAGTCACCTCTTAACCTTCTTCTCTCTAACGAAAACAGCCTCAAGTCCCTCAGCCTTTCCTCATAAGACCTTCACTCCATACCAGGCAACATCCTGGTAAACCACCTCTGCACCCTTTCCAATGCTTCCACTTCCTTCCTATAATGCGGCAACCAGAACTGTATGCAATACTCCAAGTGCAGCCGCACCAGAGTTTTGTACAGCTGCAACATGACCTCACGGCTCTGAAACTCAATCCCTCTACCGATAAAACCTAACACACCATATGCCTTCTTAACAACCCTATCAACCTGGGTGGCAACTTTCAGGGATCTATGCACATGGACACCATCCACACGACCAAGAATCTTACCATTAGCCCAGTACACTGTATTCTTGTTACTCCTTCCAAAGTGAATCACCTCACACTTTTCCGCATTAAACTCAATTTGCTACCGCTCAGCCCAGCTCTGCAGCTTATCTATGTCCCTCTGTAACCCATAACATCCTTCCGCACTATCCACAGCTCCACCGACTTTAGTGTCATCCGCAAATTTACTAACCCATCCTTCTATGCCCTCATCCAGGTCATTTATAAAAATGACAAACAGCAGTGGCCCCAAAACAGATCCTTGCGATATACCACTAGTAACTGAACTCCAGGATGAACATTTCCCATCAACCACCACTCTCTGTCTACTTACAGCTAGCCAATTTCTGATCCAAACCGCTAAATCACCCTCAATCCCATGCTTCCGTATTTTCTGCAATAGCCTACCATGGGGAACCTTATCAAACGCTTTACTGAAATCCATATACACCACATCAACCGCTTTACCCTCATCCACCTGTTTGGTCACCTTCTCAAAGAACTCAATAAGGTTTCTGAGGCACGACCTACCCTTCACAAAACCATGTTGACTATCCCTAATCAAATTATTCCTTTCGTGATTATAAATCCTATTTTTTATAATCCTTTCCAAAACTTTACCCACAACCGAAGTAAGGCTCACTGGTCTATAATTACCAGGGTTGTCTCTACCCCGCTTCTTGAACAAGGGGACAACATTTGCTATCCTCCAGTCTTCCAGCACTATTCCTGTAGACAATGATGACATAAAGATCAAAGCCAAAGGCTCTGCAATATCCTCCCTAGCTTCCCAGAGAATCCTAGGATAAATCCCATACAGCCCAGGGGACTTATCTAATTTCAGACTTTCCAGAATTGCTAACACCTCCTCCTTATGAACCTCAATCCTGTCTAGTCTAATAGCCTGTATCTCAGTATTCTCCTCGACAACATTGTCTTTTTCCTGTGTGAATACTGACGAAAAATATTCATTTAACGCCTCTCCTATCTGTTCGGACTCCACACACAACTTCCCACTATTGTCCTTGACTGGCCCTAATCTTACTCCAGTCATTCTTTTATTCCTGACATACCTATAGAAAGCTTTAGGGTCTTCCTTGATCCTACCTGCCAAAGGCTTCTCATATCCCCTCCTGGCTCTTCTTAGCTCTCTCTTTAGGTCCTTCCCGGCCTACTTGTAACTTTCAAGTGCCCTAACTGAGCCTTCACGCCTCATGCTTACACAAGCCTCCTTCTTCCTCTTGACAAGAGATTCAACTTCTTTAGTAAACCACGGTTCCCTCACTCGACCACTTCCTCCCTGCCTGACAGGTACATACTTATCAAGGACACGCAATAGCTGTTCCTTGAACAAGCTCCACATTTCAATTGTGCCCAGCCCCTGCAGTTTCCTTCTCCATCCTATGCATCCTAAACCTTGCCTAATCGCCTCATAATTGCCCTTCCCCCTGCTGTAACTCTTGCCCTGCGGTATATACCTATTCCTTTCCATCGCTAAAGTAAACGTAACCAGATTGTGGTCACTATCACCAAAGTGCTCACCTACCCCCAAATCTAACTCCTGGCCTGGTTCATTACTCAGTACCAAATCCAATGTGTCCTTGCCTCTTGTTGGCCTATCTACATACTGTGTCAGGAAACTCTCCTGCACACATTGGACGAAAACTGACCCATCTAAAGTACTCGAACTATAGCGTTTCCAGTCAATATTTGGAAAGTTAAAGTCCCCCATAACAACTACCCTGTTACTTTCGCTCCTCTCCAGAATCATCTTTGCAATCCTTTCCTCTACATCTCTGGAACTTTTCGAAGGCATATAGAAAACTCCCAACAGGGTGACCTCTCCTTTCCTATTTCTAACCTCAGCCCATACTACCTCAGTAGATGAGTCCTCATCAAACATCCTTTCTGCCACCGTAATACTGTCCTTGACTAACAATGCCACACCTCCCCCTCTTTTACCACCTTCCCTGATCTTACTGAAACATCTAAACCCCGGAACCTGCAACAACCATTCCTGTCCCTGCCCTATCCACGTCTCCAAAATGGCCACAACATCGAATTCCCAGGTACCAAGACATGCGCAAGTTCACCCACCTTATTCCGGATGCTCCTGGCATGGAAGTAGACACACTTCAAACCACCTTCCTGCCTGCCGGTACACTCCTGCGACCTTGAAACCTTATTCATGACCTCACCACTCTCAGCCTCCTATACACTGGAACTACAATTCAGGTTCCCATCCCCCTCCTGAATTAGTTTAAACCCTCCCAAAGAGCATTAGCAAATTTCCCCCACAGGATATTGGTACCCCTCTGGTTCAGGTGTAGATGATCCCATTTGTAGAGGTCCCACCTACCCCCGAATGACCCCCAATTATCCAGGTATCTGAATCCCTACCTCCTGCACCATCCCTGTAGCCACGTGTTCAACTGGTCTCTCTCCCTATTCCTCGACTCGCTAGCACGTGGCACGGGTAACAAACCAGAGATAACAACTCTGTTTGTTCTAGCTCTAAGCTTCCACCCTAGCTCCTTGAATTTCTGCCTTACATCCCCATCCCTTTTCCTACCTATGTCGTTTGTACCTATGTGGACCACGACTTGGGGCTGCTCCCCCTCCCCCTTCAGGATCCCCAACACACGATCCAAGACATCACAGACCCTGGCACCTGGGAGGCAACACACCAACCGTGAGTCTGTCTCGTTCCCACAGAATCTCCTATCTGTCCCCCTAACTATGGAGTCCCCAATGACTAATGCTCTCCTCCTCTCCCCCCTTCCCTTCTGAGCAACAGGGACAGACTCTGTGCCAGAGACCTGTACCCCATGGCTTACCCCGGTAAGTCGTCCCCCCCAACAGTATCCAAAACGGTATACTTGTTATTGAGGGGAAAGGCCACAGGGGACATCTGCCCTGTCTGCCTGTTCCCTTTCCGTCCCCTGACTGTAACCCATCTACCTTCTACCTGTACCTGAGGTGTGACTACCTCCCTGTAACTACCTCCCTTTCAATTACCCCCTCAGCCTCCCGAATGATCTGAAGTTCATCCAGCTCCAGCTTCAGTTCCCTAACGCAATTTCCGAGGAGCTGGAGTTGGGTGCACTTCCTGCAGATGAAGTCAGTGAGGACACTAGTGGTGACCTTTACCTCCCACATTCTACAGGAGGAGCATGCAACTGCCCTAACATCCATTCCCACTATTCTGAATTCCCAAATAGACTACTGAAAAAAAATAGTAACCTTACCAAATCGGCGCTCAGAATCTCTTTTTTTGGTTAGAGGAGGAGGATGGGTGGGAGACACTACCTAAGTAGTGTTTCGGGTAAAGCAACCGCCCAAACATATGACCTCACTTACTCAGCCGTCCCGTGTCCGCTCCTGCTCAGGGTGAGCTCCGCCTATTCACGAAGTAAGTTTTTAAAGGATTAACTTACCTTCCTGGCAGCCCTCCATCCTCGCTCTCACTGCTCCCTCTGCTGCTGCAAAAATGGAGGCCGCTGATCCCACGAGGTAAGCTTTTAAAGGATTAACTTACCTTCCCGGCAGCCCCCGGTCCTCGCTCTCACTGCTCCCGCTGCTGCAGCAAAAATTTCAGGGCCTTTTAAAAAGAGAGTTAAGAATACAAATAAGTAGTTCATCTTAATGGATAGAATATTGGAGCCTGCTTTGAAAAGGCAAAGTTCGAACCTTAGAGTCAAAGACAAAATCATATTTAGATGGTGTTCCACTCATAGGTCATCTTGAGCTCATCCCAAGCAGAAGAAAAGTTGGTGGTGAAGAAATACTTTGCACATAAATTGAATATGTTTGTTTAAGAATCAAGTTTTTGATATTGTAATTTTAGCTTCAGATGTAATTTGAAGGACAGAAATTAAATGTTTTCGGATGTTTGTTTTGATCATTAACAATGCAATCTGACATTAGAGTTGGAATGCAAATATTCAAATGAATAATCATTTGAATGGATTCCATGGATTATCTGGGTGAACCTTGAAAATTAACTAAAGCCATCCAATGAATGTAAGAAATTACAAAAAGAAATAATTCTTTCCAAACTGTGTTCTTTTTTCTGCTTAGTTTGTCGGGTGTTAGCAGTGGGGAATGATACATCGGCACCTGATATCTGGCAATCAGAGAAATTGCTCCCCAGATCTTATACAGAATAAAGCTTTGTTTGTGCTCTCCATTGGTAGCCAATCCCACTATGAAACCTGCATTAATGAATTCCACCAGCAATTCTTCCATTGGAAATATGCACAAAGACAATGCAAGCTATCTCCCTAAAGTGTCAAGAAGCATCCCAACCAACTTTGCATTTGGGCCCCAGTTAAACATAAATCAACAACTTGCTGCAGCTGTGTCAGTTATGGGACAGCAGGAAATCAGCAGGCTCCCGACGCTAAACGTCCTGTCCAGGTCGCCTGAGAGATGGGCACCAGGTCCCAAAGGTGAATAAGCACTTGGTTGGTGACAGGGCACTTTTTTCATGAAGCAAGAATGTTCCAGTACTTCCTGGCCCCACAGAACTTCTGAAAAATGATTAAGTGGGCTTTAAGTACAAAAGGCCATTCATCACAGTGTACAAGTGGACAGAAGCTGTGCAGTGTGCCTCCCACCATTTATACCTGAAAATGATAAAACGGGTTAAAAATACAATATAGGATCCCCAGCCTGTGGAATTTTATGTTCTAAACAAGCAAGCATACAACTTGTCAATTCACAGGCCTCGCTGAAAATTATTGTATATGAAAGTGAGTTGTGTTTATCTTCAAGTTGTCACAAAAACTGGATCACAATATCAACTGTGTTTAGGTGAAAACATTGAGCTTTAATGCAACAACGAAACCAAGAATAATCACTAGCAGGTGGATCACAGCCCATTTTAAGTTGGAGTCATAGAGTCACACAGCATGGAAGCAGGCCTTTTGTTCCAACTCGTCCGTGCCAACCAGGTTTCTTAATCTGAACTAATTCCATTTTCTTGCATTGGGCCCATATCCCTCTAAACCTTTCCTTTCAATGTACCTATCCAAATGCCTTTCAAATGGTGTAATTGTACCAACCTCTACCACTTCCGCTGGCAGTTTGTTCCATATACGCATCACTCTGTGTGATAAATTTGCTCCTCAGGTTCCTTTTTAATTTTTCTCCTCTCACCTTAAACTTATGCCCTCTAGTTTTAGGCTCCCCTGCTCTACCGAAAAGATCTTGACTATTCACCTAATTTATGCCTGTCATGATTTCTAAACCTATAAAACGTCTCCTAATTCCAGGGAAAAATGTTGCAGCCTTTACAGCTTTTGCTTATAACTCAAACCTTCCAATCTTGGTAACATCCATAGAAATCTTTTTTGCACCCTTTCCAGTTTAATAACATCCTTCCTATAGCAGGGAGAACAGAACTGGACACAGTATTCCAAATGTGACCTTATCAATGTATTGCACAACTGTAACGTGATGTCCTGACTCTTGCTGAATGCTCTGACCAATAAAAAGAAGAGAAGAAGGCAAACACCTTCTTCCCCACCCTGTTTACTTGTGATGCCACTTTCAAAAAACTATGCACCTACACCCTTATGTCTCTCTGCTCGAGAACGCTGCCCAGTGTCCTACCCCTAACTGTATAAGTCTTGCCCTGGTTTGTCTTACCAAAGTGCAACACCTCGCATTTATCTAAATTAAACTCCATAAGAATGGATCTGGGTTAAGTAAATTGGAGTCAAATATTGGCAGGAAATTGTATAACTGTGTGTTAATAACTAATGACAGATAGAAAGTACAATTGAGAACCAAGTGGAAAATAATACATTCAGAGAAATAATGAAAAGGCATATAACAGAAGCAAACATGTAATATGAAAGTGAGACTTCCATTGGCTAGAAATAGTAAAAAGGTAGGAAATGAAGGTAGATCATAGAATCCCTACAATGTGGAAACAGGCCGTTCAGAAAAACAAGTCCATACAAACCCACAAAGCTTCCCACCCAGGCCCATCCCCCCATAACCCACCTAATCTACACATCCCTGAACACTACGGGCAATTTAGCATGGCCAATCCACCTAACCTGCACATCTATGGACAATGTGAGGAAACCGGAGCTCCCGGAGGAAACCCATGCAGACATGGGGAGAATGTGCAAACTCAGAAGGTCCAATAAAGGAACAAAAGAGGAAATTGACACATGGGGATAGAGGGCATGGCTGAAGTATTAAACAAATATGTGCATGTTTTCCTTTTTAACAAAGATAGAAGCTATTATATAGAAACAAAACAACTTGGAGCTGGAGGAACACAGCAGGCTAGGTAATATCAGAGGAGCAGGAAAGTTGATGTTTTGTGTTGGGACTCTTCTTCAGAAATGGCGAGGGGGAAGGGAGCTGGGAAATAAACAGAGAGAGGAGGGGTGGGGCTGGGGTAGGGAGGTGGGATGGTGATAAGTGAGTGCAGGTAGGGAGTGCTGGAGATTGGTCAGTAAGATGGGTGAGGCGGGTAGGTGGGAAAGAAAATGGACAGGTTGTATCAGGTCAAGGAGGCTGGGATCAGACAGAGGGTTGGACATGGGATGAGGCCAAGGGTGGGGAGATGTTAAAACTGGTGAATTTTATGTTTAGGCCATTGGGCTGTAGGCTCCCGAGGTGGAATATGAGGTGTTGCTCCTCCAGTTTGCGAGTGGCGTCATTGTGACACTGGAGGAGGCCCAGGATGGTTATGTCACCAAGAGAGTGGAGGGGGAGTTAAAATTGTTGGTGACCAGAAGGTGTCGTCGTTTGTCACGTACAGATCGCAGGGGCTCTACAAAATGGTCTCCGAGCCTATGCTTGGTCTCACCGATGTAGAGGAGGCCAAATTGGGAACAATGGATACAGTAGACCAAGTTGGCGGATGCACAGGTGAGCCTCTCTCTGAAATGAAAGTTTTGCTTTCGGCCTTGAATGGAGATGAGGGGGGAGGTTTAGGGGCAGGTGTAGCACTTCCTGCAGTTGCAGGGAAAGATGCTGGGTGTGGTGGGGTTAGTGGGGAGTGTGGAGTTGACAAGGGAGTCACGGATTATCACCATCCCACCTACTTTCCCCAGTCCCAACCCTCCTCTATTTATTTCTCAGCTCCCATCCCCCTCCCCATTTCTGAAACTCTGCAATTCCCTCATCCACTCCACACTCCCCACTAACCCCGCCACACCTGGCCCTTTTCTCTGCAACCGCACGAAGTGCTACACCGGCCCCCTCACTTCCACCTGATGGAAGTTTATAAAAATAATGAGAGGTATAGATGGAGTTAATGGTTTTTGTCTTTTTCCTAAGATGGGAGATCTCAAAACTAGGGGGCACATTTTTAAAGTGAGAGGAGAGAGATTTAAAAAAGACATGAGCGGCAAATTTTTTACACAGAGGGTGGGTCACATGTGGAATGAACTTCCTGAGGAGATGGTGGGTACGGGTACAATTACAACATTTGAAAGACATTTGGATAAGTACATGAATCGGAAAGGATTGGAGGGATACGGGCCAGGAGCAGGCAGGTGGAATGAGTTTATTTTGGAATTACTGATGCCATAGAATCCCTACAGTGCGGAAACAGGCCATTCGGCCCAACAAGTCCATATCGACCCTCACAGCATCCCACCCAGACCCATCCCCCTATAACCCACCTAATCTACGCATCCCTGAACACTGCCGGCAATTTAGCATGGCCAATCCACCTAGCCCGCACATTTTTGGACTGTAGGGGGAAACCAGAGCACCCGGAGGAAACCCACGCAGACACAGGGAAAATGTGAAAACTCCACACAGTCACTCAAGGGTGGAATTGAACCTGGGTTCCTCGCGCTGTGTTGCAGCAGTGCTAATCACTGAGCCACTATGCCGCCCGTTCAGCATGGACTAGTTGGACCGACGGGTCTATTTCCATGCTGTATGACTCTATTAGGAAACATAGAG
This sequence comes from Ginglymostoma cirratum, assembly GCA_024137785.1. Taxonomy (NCBI): domain Eukaryota; kingdom Metazoa; phylum Chordata; class Chondrichthyes; order Orectolobiformes; family Ginglymostomatidae; genus Ginglymostoma; species Ginglymostoma cirratum. Next base: position 3,049,815 of record JAHRHZ010000251.1, read on the forward strand.
TTATGGCTAATGGATATTTATCAGGCTGGGAGAAGGTTTCTAGTGAAGGTCCCCAGGCATCAGTGTTAAGACCCTTGCTTTTGCTCATGTATATTGTAGATTTAGACCTGGGGGTACAGGGCATAATTACAAAATTTGAAGGTGATACAAAATTTGGAAGCATTGTAAATGGAGAGGAGGATAGTATTAAGATGTCAGAAGGACAAAGGTAGGCTGGTATAGTAGGTGGGTCGGTGGAAGATGACATTCAATATGGAGAAGTGTGAAGTGATACATTTTGGTAGGAAGAACATGGACCGACAATATGAAATAAGGGGTACAACTTTAAAGGGCGAGCAAGAACAAAAAAACCTAAATTTATATGTGCATAAGCCATTAAAAGTTACAGAACAGCTCCAAGGAGCAGTTAATAAAGCATATTGTAAGTTTTATTAACCAGGATGGTAAGTACAAGAGCAAAGAGATTATGCTGAACTTACAAAAGACACTGATTCATTCTCTGCTAGAGTTCTAGGCTTTGCATTTTGGAAAGGATACGAAAGTATTGGAGAGAGTGTAAGAGAGCTTTACAAAATTGATTCTAGGCATGAGGAATTTTGGTTATGAAGATAGATTGGCGAAGTTAGGACTATTCTCCTTCCAGAAAAGAAGACTGAGAAGAAATTTTAGTGAGTATTTAAAATTATGAGAGACAGAGCATAATAGGTTGAAAATGTTTCCTATCATGAAAGATTGAAAATGAGAGGGCATAGATTTGAGGAAATTATTTATTTTTTCTTATTAGGGCAGCACGGTGGTTCAGCGATTAGCACTGTTGCCTCACAGCGCCAGGGAGCCGGGTTCAATTCTACCCTTGTGCGACTGTCTGTGTGGAGTTTGCACATTCTCCCCGTGTCTGCGTGGGTTTCCTTTGGGTGCTCCATTTCCTCCCACAGTTCAAAGATGTATAGGCTAGTGGATTGGCCATGCTAAATTACCCAGAGTGTTCAGGGATGTGTAGATTAGGTGAGATACAGGGAAAGTGTAGGGGAATGGATCTGGGTGGGATGCTCTGAATGTCGGTGTGGAGTCGATGGGCCGAAGGGTCTTTTTCCACACTGTTGGAATTCCATAGAGGCATCTCTGACAAGGGCTAACATTTGTTGCCCAAACCTAATTGCACTTGAGTTGACTGTCTTGTTTGAATCATCAAATCATCGAATCCCTACAGTGTGGAAACAGACCTTTCAGCCCAACAAGTCCACCCCGATGATCAGTGCATCCCACCCAGACCCACCATCCTATAACCCACCTAATCTACACATCCCTGAACACTATGGGCAATTTAGCACAGCCAATCCACCTAGCCTGCACATCTTTGAACTGTGGGAGGAAACCAGAGTACCCAGAGGAAACCCACGCAGACACGGGGAGAATGTGCAAACTCTGAGGAGCAGAAGTAGGTGATTCAACTGCATGCCTGTCCAGTTCCTACTTCAAATTCCACATTCCCATCTATTGATAGTGTTCAACTTCCGTGCCTAACAAAGATGCATCTACTTCTTTCTAAAAGACATTCAATGATCCTCGCCCCATTGCCTTCTGAGATAGATAATTCCAAAGTAACACAACCCCAGAGAAACTCTCTCTTGAGCTCTGCCCTAGAAGGGCCACCCTAATTTTAAAATTGTGCCCTTAGTTTTGAACTAACCCACAAAAGGAAACATTTTCTAATGCCCATCTTGACAAGACTCTTCAAGTTCTTATGTGCTTCAATCGAGTCACTTCTTATTGTTTTAAACTGCAGTGAAAACAAGCCCAACCTGTCCAATTTTTCCTCAAAATTGAATTAACTTATTCCAGATGTAAAATCTAATATATCTCCTCTAACATCCCCCCACTGCAGTTACATCTTTCCTTAAGTAAGAAGACAAAAACTGCATACTATACTTGAGATGTGGCCAATTCATAGCCCTGTAAAATCAACACATAACATTCTGGCTTTTAGTCTCCTTTCCTCTCGTAATAGAGCTTAGTATTCCATTAGACTCCTGGACTACTTGATGACGTTTTATCACTGTACTAGAACACTTAGATCCTTCTGCTTCTGGGAATTCTGCAGTCATTCTCTGTTGAAGTAATAATCCATTCTTTTTTCTTCCTGCCCCAGTGAGCAATTTCACCTGTGCCCACATTATTCTCATTTATTCTCACTTATTCAATCCATATATTGATCAACTTCATGTTCTCTTCAGATACCACTGTATGTAAATTTAGCTACTATGCCTTTGCCTCCCTCATCCACATCACTGATGAGTTGAAGTCCCAGCAGATACCCCAGAAGGACTCACTCTTCATTGTGCCAGAATGAGATGCATTTATGCATCTTCTTGTTTTCTGTCTGCCAATCAAATCTTATTTCTATGCTAATGTTATGCCATGAGTGTTATACACTGTAAAGTTATACTTTTGAATAAAATACAAGATTGCACAGCATTAAATAAAAACAGAAATATACAGCAAGCCATTAATGCACAAAATATATTGGCCCCTACACAATGAGCTACTACATTGTGCAATAATTTTTTATATATGGTTCCTTGAATTTCTAGAAGGCATTTGACAAGTACAGTAACTCATTGGGTTACCCCTTATTCATAGTGCATGCCCCTCAAAGAACTCCAAGAATCTGGCAAAGAGAACAGTTTAGAGTTAGCCATATTTCTATGGTGTCTGGAGTTATATGTATATTCCAGACCAGGTATGAATGGTAGATTTTTTTCCCTAAAGGGCATTAGAGAAGCAGGTCAGTTTTTACAGCAATTGATGGTAGTTTCATGTGACCATTATGAAGATTAGATTTATATTCTAGACGTATTAATTGTGTTTAGATTCCATCAGCTTCAATGGTAAGGTTTGAACCCATGTTCACAGATCATTATGCTGACCTTCTGTATTACTACTGCAGTGACAAAACAATGTGAGGAAACGCTTTATTCATCCATTGGAATATTACATTCAGTTCTGATCTCCCCGCTATAGGAAAGATGTTGTTAAATTTGAAAGGGCTCAGAAAAGATTTACAAGGATGTCGCCAGGAGTGGAAGGTTTGAGCCAAAGGGAGAGGCTGAATAGGCTGAGGCTATAGTCCCTGGAAAGTCAAAGGCTGAGGGGGTGACCTTATGAAAGTTTATAAAATCATGAGGGGCATGGATAGGGTGAATAGTCAAGGTCAATTGTCCAGGTTAGGGGAGCCCAAAACTAGATGGCATCGGTTAAGGTGAGAGGAGATAGATTTAAAAGGGACCTAAAGGGCAACTTTTTCATGCAGAGGGTGATTCATGTATGGAATGAACTATCAAAGGAAGTAGTGGAGGCTGGTACAATTACAACATTTAAAAGACATTTGGATGGTCATATGAATAGGAAGGGTTTAGACAGAAAGGGTTAAATGCTTGCAAATGTGATTGGATTAACTTAGGATTTCTGGTTGGCACGGGTGAGTTGGTCCGAAGGGTCCGTTTCTGTGCTGTACATCTCTGTGATTCTATGACTAACTGGTTAGCGTCTGAAATACAATAGTTGAGAATGTGGGAAGTAGGTTCAAACAAGGCATTCAAAAGAGAATTAGATGGTTATTTGAAAAGTAACAATGTGGGGCGAAAGGCAAGATGTTCATTTCAAAAGATGACAGGGCCTTCATGGTCTGAATGGCTTCCTTCTGCACTGTAACAGTTCTGTGATAATGATAATAATAATGCTCATGATTACAAAGAATATGTAAATAAGTAAAAGTAAACTACTGAAATCAACATGAAACTCATCAAATCATGGAAATGTAACCACACTTACTACTCTAATATCAATATGAGAGAAGAAACCTAGTCTAGCATCAGCATGTGAATTGAGAGGTCTTTAGCACTACAGTATAGAGCTGTATATGATAACCTACATACTGATGTAAATAAAGGAGTGTTACAGTACATAATAAGTTGAAGAGCCTTACTTAGAAATAAGGAGCAAGCATCCTCAAGGACATTGTATGTGTAGACTCCAACAGTCTAGAGCTACTCCAGACTGATATCTCAAAGTGCAGGCAGCAATATTGACTTAAAACACAAAATTAAGCAGCATGTGAAACATGGTGGTTTTTTTTTGCAATTCTTTCTTGTAGATTCAAGAAAATAGTCTTAGATTTATAAACTGCTTTTCATGACCATGGAATATGTTAAAAAAAATTCTCAAACAACAAAGTACTTTTCCAGTATAGTCAATGTTTTGATGTAAGAAATACAAAAGCCAATTGAGTACATCAAATTCCCACAAACAGCAATTTAACACTGACCAGCCAGTGTGTTTTTGTGATGTTTATTAAGCAGTGAATATTTACTAATTCACCAGGGAGAATCTCCACTGCAGTTCTTTGAAATAAAGCTACGAGACCCTTTACACCCACTTCAGCAGCCTGATGAAACCTCAGTTTAATATCTCGTCTGGAAGACAGCATCTTCAACAATACAGCACTCCCTCAGAACTGCACACCAGTGTTAGATTTGAGTTCTGTGCTCAAGCCCTGGAAAATGGCTTGAATCTGGAACCTCGTGACTCAGAGAAGAGAGGGCTACCAACTGAGTTGGGGCTGACACACTGACTAAATTGAGACTTTTCAATCTGTTATCACACTATCCTGTCGTACATCTGAGTCCTGTTCAGTATCAGTGGGTTTGAAGGAGTGATAACAGATGTTACTGTTTTTTCAGCATACTGGTAGTGTGCATATTACCTTAAGAACCTCTTCCAATGCAGGCTGCAGGAATGGACTGATATCTTTTGATATTTCAAAATAAAAGCAACTTGAAGTAGGTCATTTAAAGCACCGACTCCACTGAGACCAGGGCCATTTCAGAACTCAAATTCCAAGAGGAACCTTCACAGACAGCCATTTCTCATCCGATCAATCAGGAAGCATTGTGTAAAAGACAGTCTGGAATAAGTAGGCCAACTGCAACAAGAAATAATTGTTGTAATAGGAGACAGTATAATTGTTTTGCAAAATTGCCACAATCACTTGGAAAATGTCGTTTTGGAAAATAGAAGTTTATTAACCTGATAAATGTCAGAGTTTATTCTAGGAATATATGCAACTTCGTGAGCAGAATAGCAGAATTACTGAGCTGTAAAATGTGAGGTTTTCAGTCCTGATACAAGGTGTAGAAGTCTTTGGAGGTGATTCATCCAGAGAGCAGAAGTATGTGTTATACATATCTTCAGGCACAGCGACATAGTGGTGTGCTGGGTATGTCAGCATTTGACATGCACCAAATTTCTAACTATTCTTTACTCTTATGCTTCCTCTTTTGCTTCTTATTAATCATTTTCATCAAGATCAAAATAGTATGCTCCCTCTGCCGAATCTGTTCTGTTCTGTTTTCTATATCATCATCCCTGGAATGAATGAGGATTAATTCTTATTCTGTCCGCTTTCTCATTTTTATAGAACCCTTCAGTCCACAGTCTTAGTGTCAGCATGTGCAATAGAGCATCCAGCTGCACATCTTCACGTCTCACTTAACCTTCTTTGTGTTGTCAGACTGAGCAATTATCAATTCAATTTTATAGTTCGGACACCTGTAGATGAACATTTTCAATTTGTCACCCTGGATTAAGCTGGTATCAGAGATCATCCACCCACTACAGTAACTGTGCAATGTGTGTCTCCAGTGAAATCGTTGAAAATTAAAATTTAATTCTTTTTAATAATAGGCAGCAGGTTGAAAAAATATTCCTAAAATACCCATATTCCTAAAAATGGCTGATGTAAAGAGTTGAACAAATTCATACAATGAACCTGTGTGTTAGGTTTTATAGTCAGTATTTTGACATACTTTTAAGAGATTGTATATTAACATAGGCTTAAGAGACATGATCAAGGCATCATCATTGTATCATAAGATGTGATCCAAGCATTTAAAGATCGCATACTCCATCTTGACTTGGATCACTTGAAGCATAAAATGCTCCTCAATTGTAATCTAATAGCTTTATGTTAGCTCAGGTATTGATTTGCCCGTGAACCTAATGTTTGTACATAGTAGCTAGTTCTAGTAAATGTCTGTTAGATTCTTCAATACCATGTAACCCATGCTTCATCCCTTACATTACAGGGGATAATATAAGCACTAGGTAATATCAGGTAATGTAATCAGCTGGTGGAAAAAATCACATTACAAATCACAAATGAAAATCATGATCACCAATGTTATCCTCACCTCATTAAATTAATCTAAATGTGTATAATTTAATTTATAACCATGACTTATAATGTGTAGGTTACCAATGTGTTAGACTCAAATAATTTAGAATTATTAGGGGTCTATTTGAATCTTGGATCATGATTATACATTAAATTCTTATGTATGATTTAGAATTTCTATATCATTTCACTAAACTGACAAGGATTTGGTAATTTTAGAGTTCAATAATTGTGCCAAGGGATGTTTTGATCTGGAAAACACCTACATTAGTGTACTGTAGTGTGCTTTGTGTAAGTGTTGGATAAAGTAAACATGATATATATTTGGAAATCGCATCATCAATGAGTGAGAATCAAAAATTTTATGTCATATAATGCAGCACCTTTACTTATAGGAAATGACAACTTGCTACTCCAAAAGACTCCTTCAAGACCAGTTAACACAAAAGTCATTAATCATGACCAATTACATCAGGTACATGAAAAACAGAAGTAAAATGGAATCCAATATTCCTATGTACTGCTGTGCTGGTTAAAATTTATTCTGACAAACCATAAGGAAATGATAATAATAAATCCATTGAAATAAAGCTAGAGAACAACATATCAAAAGGAATTAGGTCATGAAACTCTTAACCAACATCACTCATTACTCTGGATATTGGAGGTTAGTACTTTTCACCTAGTTCATTTTAACGAGTAAAATTGCTGCCAACTTTAAGGCAGGCAAATTAATTGAGTGCAAAAGAGATAAAATATTAGAGTCATAGGGTTATAGAGTCAACAGCATGGAAACAGACCCTTCAGCCCAAGTCGTCCTTACCAACCAGGACTCCTAAACTGAACTAGTCCCATTTCCTGTATTTGGCCCATATCCCTCCAAGACTTTCTATTCACATATCTATCCAAATGCCTTTTCAATGTTGTAATTGTATCCGTCTCTACCATTTCCTCGAGCAGCTCCTTCCATATACACTCAACCCCTCAAGTCCCTTTTTAACTTTTCCCCCTTTATTTTAAATCTATGCCCTCTGGTTTTGGACTCCTCTACCCTAGGGAAAAAGACTTTGGCTACTTACTTTATCTATGCCCCTCATGATTTTATAAATTTCTATAAGGTCACATCTCAGTCTCCTATGCTCCAGGGAGAAAGGTCCAGATCTACCCAACCTTTCCTTACAACTCAAACCTCCATTCTTCGCAACTTCCTTGGAAATCATTTTTACACCCTTTCCAATTTAATAATATCCTATCTACAGCAACGTGGCCAGAACTGTGCACAGTACACCAAATGTGGCATTACCAATGTCTTATACATGACATGATGCAATGACATGAATTCCTGACTCCTGTACCCAGTGCTCTGACCTATTAACAATGGCTCTTATTCAGATTGTTTTTATTCTTGAATTCAAATTCCGCCATCTGCTGTGGCAGGATTTGAACCCAGATCCCCAGAACGTATCTGGATTGACAGTCCAGCAGTAATACTATTTGGCTATCACCTCGCTGTAAAGCCTTGAGATACGTTCCCATTCACAAAATGTTGCAAGGATTGAAAGGAGGTGAGGAAATTTAAACTGGAAAACTAATTACATAACTTCAGGCACATACAAGTTTTCAAAGGAGCTTTACGTTATCAAGAAAGAGCATCAGTGGAAATACTGTACAATTGATTAAGAAAGCAATCATCTTACCGAAAATTTATAAACTCAAGGAAAGATGCAATTTATTTTTAATCATTGTTTGTCAACTATACTATCCTTGTTCTTTACGATCGATCGACTGAGTAATCATTGGGTTTAGTAACACCAACAAAGGGGTGGATAATCAGATAGAACTTTGTCAGGCTAGACAGGAGATGCACTAAAAGCTTGGTACTCTTTATATATCACTGCCAGACGCTGAGTGCCCTAATGGAAAGGGCCTTGAAACCATGTTAGTCGAAAATAATGAATATTTATTGACGATTCATAGAGGTAGGCTTTAGTAGGAATCTATGACAACATCTTCAGGTTCCATTTCCATATGCTATGACATAATCTGATGTCACAAATTTGTTAGAGTTCTTTGATGAAGTGACCAGTAATGTCGACAAGGGCAAAGCGATAGACATAGTCTGTGTAGATTTCAGTAAGGCCTTTGATAGGGTTCAACATAGTAGACTGCTCTGGAAGGTTAGATCGCACGTAATCCAGGGAGAGTTGGCAAATTGGATACACATTTGGCTTGATGGTAGGAAGCAGAGAGTATTAGTGGAAGGATGCTTGTCAGACTGGAAGCCTGTGACTAGCAGTGTGCCTCAGAGGTCAGTGCTGGGCTCATTGCTGCTTGTTACCAAATCAATGATTTGGATGAGAATGTACAGGCATGACTAGTAAATTTGCAGAAGATGCTAAAATAGGCAGTATTGTGGACAGTGAGGAAGATTATCAGAAATTGCAGCAGGATCTTGATCAGCTGGGGAAGTGGACTGAAAAATGCCAAACGGAGCTTAACATAGATAAGTGTGAAGTGTTGCATTTTAGAAAGTCAAATCAAGGTAGGAGCTTCATAGTGAAAGGTAGGGCCTTAAGGACTGTAGTGGAACAGAGGGACCTTGGAGCTCAGGTGCATGGTTCTCTGAAAGTGGAGTCACAGGTAGACAGGGCAGTGAAGAAGGCTTTTGGCACGCTAGCTTTCATCAGTTGGCACTGAGTACAGAAGTTGGGAAGCACAGCAGGTCAAGCAGCATCATAGGAGCAGGAAAACTTGACGTTTCGGGCCTAAACCCTTCATCAG